>DWNR01003644.1:0-11589 GCA_018250455.1 Polygonus leo | reverse complement strand
GAATTGAAAAAATCTTTTTGTGTTGAATAGTCCATTTATTGAGGAAGGCTATATAACATCACGCTACGATTAATAGGAGAGGAGTAATAGTTATAAGTTCTTTAAATGGAGTAAAGAGACTTAAAACAAGTCGATACGGATGAGACCATTTCACAATCGTGTAGCTACATACATATTCAACACCTGTTTCCTTTCGATCCCGCTTCCTACGATCCTGACACACTTAACACCACATTTCCTTATTCATTTACTTTCCGGCTGCGACTCCGCCCTCTGATAATATAACATTTCCAGAAATAAAATGTAATTTCACATAAACAAATCTTTAGTGTCTTTGTGAATGTATTGTTCCACTGCTGGACAAGTGTTTCTTTTCAAATGGAATTTGACCTGTAGCCCAAATTCTTCGATACGCTGTCAATGTAAAAATTGCTAGGCTTCACATACTTTTGAGATTATTTAATAAACTACTTAATGAATATTTTTGTCCATGGACATTTGTAATCAGAAGATATATACTTACTATTAAGGACTTTGATGGTCTACGTCCAACATGAAGCATGTAACAATAATTTTTAATACGTACAAAACTTCGAAAAAAAAAATTTGCTGACTTAGAATTCGAACTGAGGCTCAGAGGGAAAAAAACCAGATTTATAACAATTCACGTTGTTTAATGTATGCTGTCTTGTGTAAATTCCGCGCCCCGTTCAATGTCTAATTTTACCGAAATTTTGCACGTATCTTTATTTGTAAACTAGCTGTGCCCGCGGCTCCGCCCGCTACCCCTCCTTTTAGGGATTGAATTTTTATGGCCTAAAACCCGGCCGGGGATCGTTTCGACAGATTAGTCAAGTTGGAATCAAAATCCGTTAAACCGTTTTTACGTGATGCGCGGTCAAATAAACAGACAAACAGAAAAACAAAAAAACAGACAAACAGACAAAAGTTCTAAAAACTGTTAGAACGGGTTCTGTTATCGATTCTAAGTATCCCCAGCCAATTTTTTTTTGAATATATTCCATGTACAGACTTTTGACCCTCTTTAGCTTTATTATATGTATAGATGACTATGTGTGACTGAACTGCTGCTTTGCATATGCTTCAAAGCAGACTCCATTTAGGTTATTGTATTGTATCAAGCTAGTAGTAATGCACGATAAGTCTACAGGTGATAGAACTCGTTTAGTTCGATTGGGGAGGTACCAGCGCCATCCTCATAATCCTCCGTGAAGCAATTATTGTGTTTCGGTTTGGAGACGCGTGGATGCCAGATACACTTATATCAGAGGCGAACATCTTAGTCCTCAAGGGTAGTATGAATTTTGTTATAAATATAATAAATACAATATAATAAATATTATAAAGTGTAAATAAATAAAATATAGATAAAATCGATCAAGTTGAGAATGTCCTTCTTTTTGATCTGAACTAAATGTCTAAGTGACCTACAACGCCATCAGTGTCATAACCTGCTAATGATGTTCTAACGTTTTCATTTGAAGTCAATTTAACGATGTTACAACGTCTGATGAGTGATTAACCCTATAATCTACTTGTCTAGACAAGGATGTCATGGTCAGACCATTTCGAGGCAGTAAATAATCCGCAGATAACAGAAGTGGTCCAATCGGTGCGTATAAGCTGAGTTTTTATGTCGAATTTAGCAATGCTAATAAATTGTGACATTTTTGGCTACCAACTTCCAGGCGTCAGTCGTGGATACTGAGGGTGCCATACGGAAATAAACGTGCCACTTTTAACCATTAATCGAAGCCACGTGCTTTCTACCTTTGACGCGCGTGATATAACGATCCACACGTGATACTCGTAGTCGACTGTTCGGAAATTTCCACTGAATTTAAATTCAACAAAGTTAACTGCTACGACGATTGGTTTATTCTTATTGTACTTTTTATTCGTAAAACTTTTCGAATTTGGATTTGGTTTCGACGGGAATAAGTATTACGCATTTCAATTCAATGTTGGCTATCAACGGGAATGCTGTCATGTTTATTGAAAGAATAATAATGATGATCGTTTATAAGCAGCTGATGTTGCTTTGAATGTGCATAGTTCAAATTATAATATACTTACTTAAAATGTGCTAGCTTGTATAAAGGCATAATGTAGGCGGCCCTTCGCAATTGTGTAGAATACGTGCCTTAATTGAATTGCCTTAGGCATACCGTGACCGACCTAAAAAAGGTTACTTGATATTTAAGTCAAATTCGCTTAAAGTATTCATATTATTTGAGGACGCCCTTTGTAAATTTATTGATTACGTAAGTTTTTCCATTACATAACCGTGGTACTAGTTCCAAAAGTTATTTTTATTACTATACTAACACAAAACCTATTACAGTATTAAGGTAACTTATATTGGACCGTGGATAATACAAAACAACCATCTCTCTCACTAGACATAGTGTTATCGTTAAGGAATCAGACAAATACACGAAGAAAAATGTAAAAGAAAATCTTAAGTGTGGAACGTGTGATAAAAGGCAGCAGAGGTGGGCAGGCGGTAATAGAATCAATGGATTCTTTATTGATTCATCTTATCGATGGCACTCATTCAAGCTGACCGCTTTATTTATCTTTTGTATCTTTATTGCGTGTTCGCTTGGCTAGTGTTGCCGCGCACTATTTACGCAGAGATCGCATTTCCACCGCGTCCGACTTGTTCTCATTCATTATCTGTCTTATCCTAGCTAACTTGCATTACAGCGGGCCAACTTTTCTTCGCGTTTTTGTTTTATAGACAATTTAAACCATTGCATGTTGCATCTGTTATAGATTCATTGACATCGTTAATTCACTTAGCATTCGTTGCCCACGAGTCAACGTTCTGTTTTATTTTGTCACTAGATTTCCGCTCACGTTTTTATCTCTTTCTCGTGAGGTCGTTGGTTAAAACATTCTTGGTTATTGAATATTTTTATTGGATTTTATTATTACACTCTTGTTTAAATTATCTTGTCATGTTTATAAAATGTTAAAAATTAAAACGTTTCCACTACTTCCACTACTACACTACTAGAAATAATTTTCACTTTCTATGCTCTATGTTTATTTGTATGGTCACATTCACCTTTCATAATCGTGACTAGTGTCAGTGAATATATTTTCGATGGTGCAATTAGCACCGCATCGTCAGCTTTTAACATTCTGCTAACCACATTAGGTGAGTGGTCATGAAAGGTCACACCTCCAACACTTTCTTATTCACATTGAATCGAAAGTGTCAAAGCATGTATAGTGTACATTTACACAGAGAGATATAACTCATATTCAAAAACTAAAAGTAGCGTTTACTTACTTATCTATTTATTAATATTATAAAAAGTATATATCACCCGATTGTTATTGACTATTTCTTCTAATTAAGTTTTTATTGAATTATTGTATTTTAATTCTATCATAAATAATTCTTGTAATAAAACTGTATTGACTATACCGTTAATATGGGTGCATAAATTGTTCACCTTCGACATTTTATTCTCGTCTTTTTAAAACGAAGTATACGAGTTCTAAGAACTGGACACGTGTTTCGTCTTGCGCGCTGGGAGAGAAAACATCTGTCGGCTGAATTGTTAACTCTTTTCTATTCGGGGAAGAGAAAATTGGGAAAGTCTCTCGGGAAACGTTAGTTGTTCAAATGAATACAATGGTCTTGCGTGTACTCTGGTTCTTCGGTTATGTACAAAAACTGACATGTCACATAGCAATAAAAGATGAAGTTGAACTTCGTAGCGCGAACGTAGGTACATTGATTGTGTGGGTAGCGGTCGTGTTGCGGGAAAGTCCAACGAAGCGTGCGAAGGTCGGATCATTTACCCTGTAATGCGATATCGAATGTGTTACATAACGCAGTCTACAGTTAGATAACGGAAATTCGGACTCTAGCTGATAAAGAATTTGGTCTATATTCGATTGTATCTGTCTGACGTGGTATAAACATTGATTTCATGTATATCGCATTCGATAATATACATATATAATGAAAGCTTTTCGTAATACCTATAAACCGGGTATACAACTTTGTCGGTTTATCGGTGAATCGATCCCTTCTGGTAGTGCTGATCTGTTTGCTGTGACTGAGTGTCGGCAAGGGGATCCAATAGATAGTAGATGGAACATGAATACTTCTGAGTATGAAACTGATTATTTGAAACATTGTATTGAATCGATAGTAAATGTCAACGGCCTTATTATTATACATACATATCACAGAAACTTCATAATACATCTAATGAAATATCAATTGCAACTGGTTTTATTCTGATTAAGACTTATAAGAAGTCTTTATGAAATATGAGACACATATGTCTGAGGTAAATGGTGTTAAATTATTATTAACTTCTATGCAAAGTGATTCTAAATAGAATACATTATTGAGTGTATGTTGACATTATTGGTTGGTTACAGGGCTAAAACTATATATAATTTTTAAGACTATAAATTATCTATATTGTTCGTTCGTTCATAAAATCTTGTTCATAGTTGTAGAAAAAGATCGATAATCGTATTTTTGCAGATCTTACTCTATGACATTCCCATATAAAAATTTGGTTAAATTAATTTATTTTTCTCTTTGTTAAGAGTACTGAATTAATCGAGAGGATATATTATGTAATTTATTTGCAGCCTCTTTTACTACAAAAGTGCTTGTATGTTGCAGAATAATATCGCGGCATTAAGATACATACGTTTTAATTTGTAGAATGCAGACACTGTAGATTTTAGTAATTTGGCATCAGTTGCATGGAGTTGGAAATGCAAATAGTATATTTCTGTTGTGCTTAGTGTAATCGTTTTACGAGCGCGTTATGAAACTGGTGTATATTATTTATCACGCACAGTTGTCATAATACATCTGTACAAAGTTAAATAACGGTGTTACTTTAAGGGTTTCAACTATTTATGTTCTTGTAATTAGTTTAAGAATTTATGTATAATATTGTTAGATAAATGGCAAAGATCGATCTAAGGATCACCTGGCTAAGCTGGTTGCTTAGAATCTTAGGATCGCGAAGTTTCTCGTGAGTGTTTCCAGTTTTTTTTGGCTGAATTTTTATTCTCCTATTGCACCACTCACTGATAGATTCCACACTCAAAAACGGGCATATGGTGGTCTTACACGATTCGGTATGCGCGGACATTGCATGCATATATACAAGATGTAGAATGAAGGAGGCATGCAAAATGTCGAAAATTAGAGAAGGAAAAAAAAGTAACATAGATTGAAAAGAGATTCTAAAAGATCTCTCTTTTACTGATGGCATTTCATTAGACACATCTCGGCAAATGTGGTCCGCCTGTCTTATGATTAGATTCAGTAATAAAAACTACAGGGATTATTATAGGTTATCCACACAAGTGTCTTGTGAAGTCTGATAGTGTGTAGCGTTAAACTTGTTATGTTCAATTACATATCGCATTTCTTCAATTTACCAGCAATAATCCGAAGCCCACACCAGTTCACTTTGTTCACACCCACACGTTCTGTAAACATAATCCTCATAATAGTTTACAACCAAAACGTAACGGAACTTTTCACTAGATATTTGGACGCCGAATAGTTTTTTTTTTATCAACGACCAAAGCAAGATCGTAAATGTCATTGTCGTACGGAATCTTAGTTTGGAGTAATATATTAGCACAACGACGTCTTTTAGGAAATTTGCTTTCACGGCATAAAAGTTTTACGATTGGGATTTTTTGTGTTAGCCGAGTGCTTTAAAATCTGTTTGTCCTTAAAACAGTCGGTGCGTTGGCAAGGAGCCTCGTCGTTTGTGAATGGCGCCAGGGAGGCGTAAGCGCTTTTTGAAAATTGTTCCTGTCGCACTAATCTGCGAACTACTTGATATCACTACTATTTGTACGTTTTGTTTTTAATTTATTAACTTGAAAATAACGAGGTTCTCTGGCCGACTGATTATTTTAAACCCCCTAGGGGTGTCAAAATAACTACATAATGGAAGTAGATTTTTAGTTTTTTGTACCGATTAAATAGTTTTATATTGCCTTTTATATTAACACAAAACACCCACTTATACTTTTATCGTAAATTATGCAAATTGAAAAAGCACTACTGTGTTGCAAATTTAATTTGATAATTCTAGCCTCTAGCTTTTGATCAGTAATTGTAGCCTCGTAATATTGGTACGTGTTTCTTCAGAAGAAGCAAGTTGGCGCAAAATATGAATAAAACAGCAATGCTACACCGTAGGGCATAATACAACATGTGCGCCAAGTTTATTCCTACAAAAGGAAGATTCTAATTAAAGGATGTCATTTTTTTTTGTTAAAAAATAATTTACACTATTAACACATATTAACACATTTGACTACAACGGAAGTAAAATCCAATTCGTATCATTTTATTTGAATAACGATGTTGTTAAGTAAAGACTTTGATGTGAGAAACAACTTTGTTTGCCACCGTCTTATCGACTTGGCAACAAGAGCGTGATAACTAATTCAGTCGGATTGTTCCGCGAATACAGAGCTTTGACTCCAAGCCGGTAGCGACGACTGATCGACCTCGCTCCAAAACTAGATTTATCGCTTGTAATATTTGTGGCGTAGAAACAAACGCTACGCTATGAGCGCACGATATAATGCCCACCCTTGCTTCCACACACTGTAATTTATGACTTAACAGCGCAAATATCTATTTTCGCCGCGTTCGGTTACGAGACCGCGCCGTACGAACATGCGTTCGAGATTTTTTTTATTCGCTTCGTCTATGTGTACGTGATTTATTTGTGGCCAGTCGTAATAACAATGAACTATGTCGAGGCCAGCGTTCACTGGCGTTACTACATCAAAATTTATACCACTTTCCTTCTACACCGCCAAATATAAGAGTCATTTTAGTATGGCACGGTTTTGAGGGCAATTCAGGAAGATTATTGCGTTTCAATATTGGCAACTGCTTTTGTTATAAAGGAACGTTATTTTTGTAGCACTTTTCCGGTGAACCCAGTCCATTATGTCGTTTGCCAATATTTTTGAGGTGGTCCAGGTTTATGATTTACTAGCTTTTGCCAGCGACTTCTTCCGCATAGAAGTGGAAAACCCCTTGGGGTTAGAAATTCGAAAAATCCTTTCTTAGTGCTCACTTACATCATTAAAGAAACCCCTGTACCAAATTTCAAGTTTCTAGGTACAGTAGTTTCGGCTGTGCGTTGATATGTCAGTCAGTTAATCAGTTTTGCCTTTTATATATAGATGGTGTTTATCTTCCTGATAGGAATCAATTAACAGTATTGATTTGTAATGAAATGTTTAATTATATCGTCGATACATCATCACAAACTATTGTTGTCTCACAATTTAAAGGATATTTTTACAATCTCTTAGGTTTTCCCTCACCGAAAGCAAGTGATAATTTAAGTTTAAACACATTCCTACATCAATTTCGAAAAATTAGAGATGCGTGCCGGGATTCAAACGCGTGGGAGGTCGGTTCAACCACTAGGTTATCACTACATACATAAAAAATATGTCGTGATTAATTTACAAAAGTATACCTACAACTTGTTTCGTTCTTCTACTGCCTCTGAATCAACTAGTTTTATTCCGCGTGTTATCGTATATCTCGGCTCAATACATTTATGTCATGTTTTGCTATTAAGTGGACACTTCCTATTATTTCTAATAAATACGTTGCTACATAACTAAGACGCTAAGCCGAGGCTTTGTTTAATTTAAACGTACAAATGATTATGGTAATGTTTGTCTACGTATGTTTGCATATTTATTTGTATTCGCGCTCTTTTCCTGTTTTGTCGACGCCTAACCACTAATTTACCGTTTCTCATTCCACTCGTCATACATTTTGTAATAATGTTTTTATTATTTTAGTGTTGCTACCTCTTACAAATTTTTGGTATTTATTTTATGTACTATACGTATTTTTCCTACTTTGTATTGAAAGTGAGACTATCGAGATAAATTAAGTTTTCTACACAAATCCATTCCGTTATAGTAGAATCGCTTACTCATGCCTATCTTGTAATAATGATTATGGTTGTCCTTGAATTAGTTTGAAATATCGACGGATATTTTTTCATCAGACGATAACTGCTTGTTACTTGTGTAGAATTAAACAAATGTTGAATTATATAATGAACTATCTAACTCGAGCAACTTCGTTTTCGTCATACAACAAAGTAGAGTGGGTAAAATTTTCCCCGTTTTTGCAACATTTTTCGTTGATACTCCGCTCCTAATGGGCGTAGCGTGATATTATATAGCCTATAGTCTTCCTCAATAAATGGACTATTCAACACAAAAATAAATTTTCAAATCGAACCAGTGGTTCCTGAGATTAGCGCGGTCAAACAAACAAACTCCAGCTTTATAGTATTAGTATATTTTGTACATTCATTTGTGTACGCAATAACAGTAGATCGTCTATCGTGAAAACTGCTCAAAGTTTTCCCATAAACAGAACATTCGCACGTTATATCTTCAAAATGATTGCGAGGAGGCATCGACTGGAATCGCGTGACTCCGCAATCCGGAGATATCTCCACTTGGTAACTCAGGGACCACGCCATGTGGGGTTGTATTGTCGGATAGGTAAGTTACAGTAGTAATAGAATGATCTAATATATAAAATTCTAGTGTCGCGGTGTTTGTCGCCAAACTCTTCCGAAACGGCTAGACCAATTGTTATGAAATTTTGATCAGGGTGGGCCACCCCCAAAAAAAATGTTAAACATTTTTTTATGATGTGACATTAAAAATACACATAACCCTACATTTTCTCCCTCCTACCATCTATTCCTATGTTAATAGCGAAATTTGTATTTTTTATTTATATGGCATAACAACGTTTTGCCAGATAAATCAGTCGGTCAGCTTTCTATAATAAAACTTTATTATAGAAACATGCAGTACACGTGACGCAAAATGGTCTACCATTCATGGTCACCTGTAAAGGATTCTTTTAGAAACAAGATTCCTTCATGTGGTAAGTGATCAGTAAGCGACGTTATTTACATAAATAAAAATGTCATTAAGAATGAAGTGGGTTAAAACAATTTGTAATAGTAACTATTTACTTACATTCCTCTGTCTATAATAGTACCTACAAATTGCCTACCTTACATATTTTGGTTTAATGCAATGTTTCGTAGTAAATATTACGTTTTGATGAACATTGTATCGAAAACTACATGCCCATAAGGTCGAATATCGTTCGAGGCGCTAGGACAAATAGATGTTGGTGTTTGAAGTCATGAACCTCATTTGTGTTGTTGTTATCTTAATTATATTAGTCGTTAGTTGTGCGTAGAATAAATAAGCGTGGATTGCGTATGAACAGATACTATCGTAACGTAATGATGTTCATGTTCAGCATTCTCTATGTTTTTTGTTGTTGGAGTAAAGTGATCCTAAACGTACGCATATATGTATGCATGCATATTGAATAGACTCTCAAGTGGTAGAATTCGTGCAGTTCAACCGAGCTGACGCTCACGTAACATGCCCTCCATCACAGCACTCACCGGAAAATGAGATACCATCCACATCAACTGGATTCGTAACAGCTTTCTAGCTTGGCGAGTTACTTTTCACCGAGTACTTGTAAGATGAGGAATGGGACTTCCTCGTGTTATTTTCGCGTAACGTGCTCTTCTAAAGTTTATATAAGAAGTCAGATTTAGTTACAACTGCATCAATTACAAACATTTCATAATCCATAGCCGATATTTTTAGCAATTGGTCAAAATGTGTTAAAAATATGAAAAGTGAATCCTAGACCGGTTACAAGTGAGTATAACATCAGTCAAGTTCTCGTAGTGTACTGTGTACATTACCTTGTGAAATGTCTAGCCACAAATATTGGTAATAGGGGTATAATAAAAATATTTCCTATATTGATTACGGCATCTTCAACAATGTAATGAAAAAGAAAACTAAAGGCACGTTGGCAAAGTAAAGAAATTCTTCAAAACTTCATTCATCTTTGATAGTCCAGTTGATTTTCGGTATTGATTTCTAGTTTTTTTAGCGATACTTTCCTATATAGGTAAGTAATGCGAAGGATTCGAATCTGGTCAGTAGAGTTGAAACTAGCCCTACTACTAATAAATAAGGACATGAAACTATGTATTTACAAGCTTGTCACAACTATACAAATATACATGTAAACCGTTAAGGTTATTAAGGCACAAATTCCTTACCACGTAATCGCTCAATTATCTTATAAATAATGTAGTAAGTAGGTTAGTATTCAACTTAATAAACATAAGTTCTGTTTAGCTGTTCATTTTTATTATTAGTGGTAAAGGTCAGGGCTGACATTTTAATATTTTATCTGGCTATTACAATTGACGTAAATTATAGTGTATCTATAAATGCTTATCACTCGAAAAATATTCCTCAAGTTAAAATCGCATTTGCTTTGCAATTTTAAATTACCTTCATACGTACTGAAAATGAGTAGTCTTGGATTTTATGGTCAATAAAGATAGAAAACAACATATTTCCATTCACCGAAACTGATCACAGACGTTTAATTAACCGTAGAAAGCCAATTCGTTACCTTTACTAAAGCGATAAACAACTCTGTTACCGCTCTCAACAAAACGAGCGCATGTACGCTTACGCGCAAAAAATGTGTACACTTTTCGTATGCAAATGTGTATAAATGAGCCCATCTGATCCCATTTTGCTGCGACTTAATGAATTTTGGTAGTTAAAGTCGAGTTGTAAGGTTTACGTTGCATTGTCACGACGAATTCAATAAACGTGAACGTCTGTTTGTTTTCGAATACGTGACCGTTTGTTAGCATTGTTGTTCGGTTCGCACTTAAATCATGCGTGATCGGATGAAAGTACGATCCCGGCGCTATCTCGCATCTTCCCACGAGCGACGGACAATGTTCGCTCTATTGTGTACCTCGTACACCGATACGCCTGACACAAAAAAGAAAAATAACAATTCTAATGAAATAGATCTAATAGATACGATAAGCTAAGTATGCCGCATACATCATTTACGATTTTCTTCACGTAGGTGTGTACGAGCGACTCCACCAATTATGTCATCAATCAAAGCCGTGTCTCGATTGTTACCGAACGTCGCTTTTATTTCGTTTTATTTCCTTTCGCTCATTTTCATTTATCTTGTTTGTTCAGCGGAATCAATCAGTGCTTATCTGAGCAACAGGCGAGCCATATTTGTATACGATTGTAGTGCGTACGCTAATATCGTTTCCATTATGTCAACTGTCATTGTTTTTTGTAGCGTCAATCAAAACTTAATCTGCGATTAACAAGTTACAAATCACACTACTTTTTTAATTTTAAGTGACGTTTGAAACACTTTTCTGCTTGACAGTATAGATGGTATTAACAACGTAACCCGCGAATCAATTCTACAAGGAAATCAAATGTAGGTTATATGTTACGTAACGCCTGTTGCTGCGTGCTGGTTGTAAGCATTATGTTTTGTACTCGGATTTGCTCGCTACGATGTTTTGCATTTTACGCAACGAATGATGTTACGAGATTGTGTTGTGTATGCAATGACATGCGTAAGATATCTATCTAGTTATATTATTT
>DWNR01003643.1:0-11590 GCA_018250455.1 Polygonus leo | reverse complement strand
GCCGTGTTTTAGGCCATAAAAATTCAACCCCTAAAAGGAAGGGTAGCGGGCGGAGCCGCGGGCACAGCTAGTATTAAATATTTGTATTAAATTTTATTGGTTTTGACCAGTAAATCATAAGCGATGATCATCATGATCATAAGCATTGATCAATCCAGTCGATGACGTTAAGGAGATGTATGGACAAAGGCCTTATCTAAATGGTGCCAATTCAACTGGCCTGGCGCCTTCTGAATTCAACGATGTCAACGCTATCATCTTCAGAGCATCAGTCCAACGTATTAGGAGGTTTCTTATACATAGACACGGTCGCCATTTAAAAAACTTTAGTCCCTACGGTTGTCTATTGGGGACGAAACGATCCGGTTGATGTGCCCAGCCCATTTTTTTATCGAATGCACATAACATACGAGTATGCAGTTCACATGATGGTAAGTGGTCACTGTCGCCCGTGGACATCAGTAACCATCCCCAAGTACTATAGAATCATACCTGAATTTGATCCTATGATCAAGATTCTCGAGAAAAAGGATCAATGATCCTTTTTCTCAGGGGTAGCAACGCAACTATTTGCGTTGCTACCCCTTAGAACCTAAGATGTTCGACTCATGTATAAGTGTAGCCGGCAACCACGCCTGTCCAAACCGAAACGCAAGAATTGCTTCACGGAGTATGTGGCGATGGTACCTCCCCGGTCGAACTGCCCCAGTTCTACCACCTGGTATTGCCACTTCAGTCTGTTAACTCTAAGAGCTATGTCAGTTCGTCTTTGTATTTCACGACTACGGATTCAGTCGCATAGCGAAACAGGTAAAACAAGTCCTGTAAAGTTGCACTGACGTGGTTTAGAAAAACATTATTTATTTGAGTTAGCAAGTGTTATTATTCTTACGGTAATCCCATATTTTCTATCCTTAGAGTTGTAGTGTAATAGTCAGGAATTCCCAAGATTCAAACGAACAAACATCGAGAAACAAACAGATTGCCGTTACAATGCATTTTGAACTAAATCTTAGTTAATAATGTACGCAGTTCTTTGCAACATAGTTGTAATGGAAATTTTCTAGTAATTTCAGTTACGCCTATTGCGTTATAAGTAGCGTTGATAATTCTGAAAGGAACAAATTGTTTTTTTTTCGGCGAAAAAAACGATAGTTCGTTTTTAACTGTTTTATTCGTTTGGTACATTGAAATAAATCAGAAAAAAACCTTAAGAAAAAACGGGTATTTTTTAAATTTTCGTCCTTTGTTTCAAAAAAATTAAAAAAACAAGTTTTTTATCCGAAATTTGGCCGGAATGAGCACACTGCGCATGACAATAAAAACAAATTGAATACATCAATCAATACTTCATACATCAATACTTTTCCGTTTCTTTCATATTCTTCTGTTTTTTCAGTTTTATTTATAAAAAACATGAAAATTTCATATGTATTTTTTATGATATTTTCCAATAAAACTTGGATAAAAACGAAAGAATTGGAATGAAACGGGAAATTTTCCCGCTTTTTTCAACGTTAGTTATAAGGCGTGACAGTCTGGGGGAAACCTAAACAATCGAGAGGTTTTCTAAAAAATTAAATCTCCAAGTTATTTGGTTACCAATGTGAGCATGGTAAATTGTGACATTTATCCTTTAATTACTATTGATATCTTCCTAAGTGTCTTTACATATCACCTCATACCAACTCAATAATTATGTTCTTAAGATAAGGATTACATGGTGGTAATCGAAGAATTGTGAGTATAATTCATCATTACTTCCATGCTAAGACTTGATCAATTTTATATTGTTTTTAAGGTTTTGACCATTAATTGATAACACTTTTGTTTCTTTTGGTAGCACTATGAGCTTAACTTTGTTAATTTAGCGGCCCCCCTAAAATAATACTTGTGAAATTAAGTGGGCTTATATGTAGGTATATATTTTTTGCTTTTTTAAGGGCCTATTAGTAAGCCTTTTTATTCTTAATTTAAGTTCTACATCTTAATTAAAAAGTCAGAACTGTATATAACCTGGATCTTAAGCTCGAAGGCCGATACCCCACTGGGCTGTTGTCAGAAACGATCATTGTTATTAAATCCAAAGCCAAGGGGCACACATAAAGCATATCGGAACGGTATTGATATGATAAGAGAGACATTGACACATTTTTTGCCATGTACCGTCGTGGAAAATACCTATAAATGTGATTATTTATAGAACCGCATATTTAGGACGGAATGTGTTAGTTTCAAGTATTTTCGTAACGTTATTTCCTTTCGAATTGCAATAAATAGTACAAATAGTATTTAAATAGGTAAGTAAATATGAGATACATTTTTCTTTTTATTTTGTTTTGGAAGTAGATAAATACCTATACATCTAATACTTCGTTCAGGAGTCGCCATATATTAAATTTATTACATTATCAAAAAAAAAATACAATACACCAAAATTAACTATGCGATAAAATCCAGAGGATCCTGGATTCAGTCAAAAATCTTAATTATGATTTAAGAACTCTGTTGTTGGTCTAGGTGTTCCTGGCTTTTTGGGATTGTGACTGTTATTATTAATGAATTGTTATTTATTAATTTGCAAAGGGTGTATTTAAATCAAATAGTTCAAGTACCATTGACCTATAAAGTAAAACTAATTTACAAAAAAGCGATAATTTAATTGAGTAACTAATAAGGGATCATCCTTGGTATATGAGTATTACTAAAGAGAACGTTTCTTTCACAACTTTGAGAAGATCTTTTTGTCCCCTTGTAAATATTTTATGCTCACATTTTTTTCAAACATGTCGGATGGTATTTCTTCCTTATTAAAACTTGTTACAATTCAAACTTATCTTTTGAAATCTTGTTGGGATTGGAAAAATTGAATATTTCATGTAAGTATCATAGTTTGATTATTTTATATTTCCATTGACACATCACATTTACATGACATATCTATACCAGTTGTTAATTTAATTGGAGAGATGGTAGCCGGCTGTACTTACACACGAGGCAAACATCTCAGTCCTCAGTGTTAGCAACGCATCTGTAGGTAACCTGTCTTACGTTTCAATTATACTTGGGGGTGACTACAAATGACTATATATTGATGTCCACGGGCGACAGTGACCACTTACCTCAACACTGCCACTCTCGATTGTAAACACGATACGATTAACCAAAAAAAATATTAGGTAATAAACCAAAATCAGGTGCGTATCTAAGATTCAAACCGTGTTTTTTTTTTATAAAATACTGAATTCGGTAACATTTTAAAGTAATAAATAATTAATAAAATATAGTTTTAGTATTTGCATATTATGTAATTAGAAATTACGTTTCCCCTCGTGATAAGGTATCGTGATATAATTACGATTTAGAATATGAATAGATAAAGAGCATAGATAAAGAGAAGGTAATTGGAAGTGTGGTGTTCAAATTTGAGTAGCTACCTTATCTCCTCATTAATATCAACCATTTTCCTATTTATGCAGTATTAAGGTGCATCCACACATGTTACTTTTATTGGGACAACGTTTTTAAGAATATTGGGCAAAATCTAAAATTTAAACTTAGGTTATAGTCAGTAAAGTGGATCTTGACCTTCGATACAAAATAATGCCATCGCTTTCGGTTTTTGGACAGTATTTTGCTGGTTAGTCTTCCCTGGCTCGCGTTGTCCAACACCGCTACGTCTTGGCGGCCGAGATGTCCGTCCAACTGGTGCACTTAATCACAAAAAGTTATTTATTAAAGTAACCAAGGTTACAGAATGTTATAATTTCCAAGTAGATGTATTGTGCATGCTCATTAAATTGCTCCTCCGTGAAATTGTTTCGATGTTGAAGTGGATTGGTTGCCATCTATACTTTCACACGAGGCAGAACAACACTACAATTCAAGTGTATTTGGGGTTAATTACAACTTACTATCAGGTGAACAACATGCTTATTTGCTACCTTTATGCGCTAAAAAAATATTATAATATTGCTCTACAAAAGTCAGTTACTTGGATGTGAAGGCACCTTAAACCCCTGCTATATTATAACAAATACTTATATATACAGGACCGCCACGTGTAAGTTACACGTGGCGGTCCAATTTAATCCACAATTCAGTCCAATTTAATTCACGGGGGTACCAACCATCTGTCACATGTGCCTCAGGTAGTATTTCAATCTTATTTGAATCCAATTTGAATTGATTTAAGTGTTCATGGGCTGCAGTTACCTGGCTACCCTCAGATGCATTTGTTAGTATCTAATATTGCGTTTATAACATTAGGTAATATTTAAGTATCAAGTACCTAACTGTTAATGTTACAAACCTTTAAGTTGAAGCAGGCACAGTGAGTCCGGGATCAGATCAGGACAATTACGAAGACTATTTTTCTGAAGTTGTGTGCGTATTAGAAATTAATTGTCAGTGTTAATAATGAAAGAAAATCTGCATATCAACATTTTAAAAATAATTGAATAAAATATAAATAATCGTGCTTATTCTGAGAATAACAACGTAGTGTATAAAAACCGAAAAAAATGCAGATTTTAATGCAACTTTTATAAAAACGTTTAAGCACAATTTATCACAATAATGTTATTACTATTTCGAACATAATGGCAATGGCCTATATACGCGTGTACAAATAATTACATTTCAAATCATAAGGTCTGCATTTAGACGCATATCTTACTTATCATCGTCTTAGCAACTGACATCCGAACGCCGGCTAACCTAACGAACTCTAACGCTTCCTCAATTAGTAATCTCTACATTGCAGGGTGCAAACAGCGTGATATCATTGTTGTTAAGTAATACCGCAATGTAAACTGTACACGCCAAATGATTTATGTGCTGGGTAAACATGTGGATAGGAGGTGTGACCGTTGTGGACTGGATAGGACCGGCCTTGATAACGTTTGTAAACGCTATCGACCCAATTGACATCGGTCACAGGAAAGTTTCGGCTGGTTTATTTCGTACTTGTAGCGTCCCACGAGGATCGTGTTATAAGGAAATGTGGTACGTACATGTAGCTTTCTTTTTATGTAATTGGTATAGCAAAAAAAATATGCAATGCGAATGTGGACGGATGTAGATACTGAGGGAGACCCAGACTAACTTTTCATGATCAAATTGGTCGTGTGTTGTCTGAAGGAGGCGTCAAGAATCTCCGAAATCGACGTGTTTGTATGAGAAGAGTTATGAAAGTGGAAGAAGCTAGGCAAGTATGCCAGAACCGAGCCGTTTGGCACTCGATACTCTATGCCTACCCCGTTAGGGATTTGGCGTGAAGATGTGTGTGTGTGGTATAGCAAACGAGCATACTCGATAGACATGGTTCTTATCACACACACACAGTTTGAATCGTACTTGAGGTTGACCACAGATACGTTGCTACCCCTTATTTATAAGATGTATGTAAGTATAAACGGCAGCCATACTTCTCCAAAACCGAAACACAAACTTTTTCACGTCATTATTATCATTCTGCATTAAAGCTGAGCTGTAATAATATTAATTAATTATTATAATATAAATTAACTGAATTCTTTTAGACATTGTTTTCAACTGTCAACGAATTGAATATGTCGCTCCTTCTAATTTGGTAAATGTGGATACTTAATTCATATCTAAACTGTTACATACATACCTATATCAGACGAATATTTTGGGTTTGGGTTTTCCCATTGTTGTTGAAGGCCCTTTCGGATTACATTTATGTATGTTATGTTGTTACACACGTCATAACTCCCATATTTGAGGATAAAGATTATAAAATTAAGGTCTATCTGGAGTTGACGTCTTGTGGTCAACTTTAATTGCTCCTATTTTGCGCCAGTGACGTCACGTGTGATAACCCTCTGGCCTGTCAGCTCATCTTAGCCACATTAGTACGTATAAACTTTATCAGCTATATTAGGTATGTATCATAACCATATTTACGAACAACCACTATTTATCCTTGTACCGCGTCTGTTTGTTTAACGAATGGTAACAAAAGATTCCTATTCAGAAATGTTTGGAGCTTAAGCTGTAAACTGTATGTGATAAGGTATAAGACATACTTAAATATTTCTATTAATAAATAGATTTTTTAGCTTAACATATCCATGAACACAGCTTTGTTACATTATACTTTAAAATATGCAAAAGAAAACTAATCACAAACTACGTCATACATACATTAAAACTATAGTAGTAACTATTAAGTTTTTGTGCATTTTTAATCAATGTCTACAGTGCCGTCGCAATGTCCAAGTCGGTTTCACACATTTATTTTTGTTATAACCGCCATAAAGTTACACTAAAAACGATGGAACAAGTATTTTGGTCAGTTAAACTTCAAGTAAGATATTTCTGTGTTTCTTTCTGCACTTCCATATATTTCTAGATTTTTTTGACGCTCAATTTTAAGCGAAAATGAAAATTTCTCTCAGAATTAAACTTACCGTAAAAACTCCCTTATTCGCTCACCATGAAGTCACAAAAAAGTATAAATCAAACAAACTTGTAAATAAAATTTCGCTCCACCTGAACTCGTAACGAGTTTAGTTTAACCTTGGCCATAAATTTGCCGATACAAATTTGTTCCACTTTTGATATACGCTGGGAGAATTCGAGGGGGCAATGCAATAGAGGCTGCAAGCAACGCCACCTTGCTCTGATTGATTTATACGTACGTCTTGTTTGTCACGAGCCCGATTTATTTGAATTCCTGCCAGGCTTTCGTAGCCAACGGATTAATATCGGGCGGACCTCCTCGATATATCCCCGAGTTTCGGCAATAATTCAATATTTCATCCATTGGGTCGGGACCTCCGCTGAATTAACATACAAACGTCAATCGTTTCATGAATAAAAAATGTATTGGATTTAGCGGAATGACTCGCGCGATCGAGTCTGCTGCGAGCGGACGAAGCGGCGGAAAATGAAATGTGCGTATTACTTATTTAGAGCAGCGGTCGGCAACCTTTTAGCAAGCAAGGGTGTACTGCTAAATTAGAGTACCTAAGGTGCATTTCGTTCTAATTAAATTAGCACATTGACAACAGGATTAGGTTTTTTTTCTTTATCTCCACAGACCTTTCGTCCGTGCCTTTTTTTAAATTATTTTTATTTTTGTCATGTAGCTCCTATAACCTTCGTCGCTGCATTCGCCTTTCCGGCTGCGGCGGCGATGGTTTTACAAATATCCTAGAATAGACTTACTTAAGGATTTTTTATCTTTGATATTGTTATAGCGATCACAGTTGTTCCTTTTATATGACAATTTCGTGTCTATTTGTTACGTTTAAAAGATAAAATACGTCGAAAATATCGATTTGGGTATAAATATGTAGACCCCTTTTAGTATTAACTTTATTTTACTTTTTAGTGTTTCATATCTTGTAAAAATTTTAAATACTTACAACTATGCATAAGATAAAGCCTTGTGACATAAGGATGGAGGGACAGTGAAGTCTTGGCAACATTTAGCTGCGACACCCTAAAAGAGGACAACTGACAAAATTTCTCTTGGCTGTTAATTCGAATGTCACGGATTCCGCGAACCGAGCGGGCCCCAAGTGTGACTTCGCGGGCCGGGGGTTGCTAACCACTGATTTAGAGCACTCCCGACTCCCGTATTTTGTACATTTAGGCCTCTTTTCCACGCATCGTAAAACCATCGCCGCTGTACGTCAGCGCTATCAATATGGGTCTTCTCGACGCCTTTAAACGAATACTCGTATTTTTACTCATCCACACACGAAGTATGAATTGAAATCTGTCCCCAAAAAAATTTTTTTTACGCAAGATGTTATTTTATTTTCGTCGTAACCCATTTTTGTCCCTCTGCTGGACACGGGACTCTTTTCACAATTAGAAGGGTCTAGGCCAAATATACTCAACCTGCGGCCCACGGGTCGCATGTGGCCTGCTGGGCTTTGGTAGTTGGCCCATCTGGTGTGAACAGCGTCATGAATTTGAAGAACAAGCGAGCATATTCATTCATTAAATTGATTTTTGTGTGGCCCGCGAAACCACGACTAATACGTTTGTGGCCCAAAAAAAGGTTCCACTGGTCTAGGCCTAGGCTATAGTCCTCTGCGATGGCCAAGTACGAATTAGTAGACTTCATTCACCATTCATATTTTTTAAATTTATTTTTACGATTTAAACAATCCCTTACATATGTAAGTATGCTCGCGATATTTTCTTACACCAGAAATTTAATAATAATAGAGCTTAGAAAAGAAAAACTTACCTACCACACTACCAATATAAAATTCGACTAAGTAATGTTTAATTTATATACTGTAATAATTACTATGTATATATGTACAAATTAGTTAAACTACTTAAATACTTTAAGGTGCCGCATGCGGTGACCACCGTTGTTTTGGTAGATATTTCTGTGTACCTACTACATAGGTAACAAAGTATTCTTAAATTGATAAGCAAGTAATTTTAGGCTTAAATTTTAGCAAATATTATTTACCATTCTATTTTATTATTTTTACAAAAAGACACGACATGCTATTGCTAACGAGAATGCTGTACATACTAATAATTGGCATGGATATAGGGTACATTATTACTATATTATTTATTGTGTTGTAAATGTTATGCTGTCTGTATGTCTAAATAAATAAATAAATAATTTTGAAAATTCAAACGCGCGTCTGGGCTGAGAAGCTGGGTTCGTAAACACTTGGCTATCACTGTTTACAATTTTTATACCTAAGTAGTAATATATACACACATATATATAACCTATGTATTAAATAATCCTTAGTTAAAATATAGTAATTTTCACAAAAACACTACTTTCTTTAACTTTCATTCAACATTTATGTGTTGGAATCTTGGAACGCATTACAACAAATTGAAGTTTTAAAATTTAAATAATGTATGAAATAACACTAAATCGTAACAATCACGCTATTTATCAGAGAAATTGAAATGCTTAAACTACCTACTAATGTTAATTTTTTAACACTGTTTTTACTATCTTTATATCATGAACCAGAACGGTGGAGTGGTCATGCTTAGCAAACCGTGTCATACAGTGAAGACCAGCAGTCTCGTCGTAATTAATATGGTTACAATAATGCGATTAAAATTCTAAAATCATCACGGCATGGTTGAATCTATAAAACTGATTAAGAAGAAAACTTGACATTTAGTATACATAGAAATTTTGGTGTCCCAAACACGAACGCCTTGGGCGTTTACAAATTGGAATTGGGAGATAGACACGAGTGATCTTATTTCCGTTTCGGTTTGGACGTACGGAACCTTAAATAGGAGGTATGATAACACAGAAATTTCCTCGCAGAGATTTGAAAGCAATAGATCGCGTTGTGTATCGAAAAAAAACTGACGGAATACATTTTTCTTAATTCATTCTGTGGTAAAAGTCTTGTAGTTCGGCGGGAAGGTACCACCGCCAGACTCATAATCCTCCATGAGACAATTTTTGTATTTCAGTGGCCTGTGGTTAACCTCAGGAACGATTCAATCGTGTTTGGGGTTGACTACAAACGTCCCTGATCGTCAGGCGAGACCCAGATCGATCACTTACCATCAGGTGGACTACAACACGTACGCTGATACCTTTACACAAAACTTCACTTCTAATCGACCTCAACTTTCGTTTAAATACAACCCGTCACAGAATAAGTTGAGAAGCCTTGAGAGACGCGTCGTGATAAAAAATTCCACTTCAACTCATCTCAACTAGTAAAACCGGTTCCGATTTAAAATTACATGGTTTTCTTCTATAGCGCCGCCGGTCTATAGGCTTTTTATGTTATTCACGTTAATAAAGATACACTTAAAGTGTGTTACATATTATAGCGACTATCTTGTAGAAAATTTTCCTGTAGGATTATTTAAAACATGTATAAAATAACACATTTCAATGTGTTTCATAAGTTATCGCCAAATCATTGTCGAATTCGCACTTAGCCAGCGATCCCTGGCTTAAATCTCGTCAATGAGTAATTTCTTGGGTTGTTGTTACCCTGTTACCTATATATTAATGTATTTTTGGAGAAATAACAATTTTATTTTCTGTGAAAAAAGTCATTTCATTTCTACAAATTACATTTAAAGTGTAAGTTACTTCTTAGCAGGTATATTTGCTATAGTCCTACTACTGTTATTTCTTCAAAGTCAATAGATGGAATTTTACATACTGAATCCGATTTCAATTCGTGCCTAACCATTTAAATGTATTACATAATATGATAATACGGTAAATTTGTATTTATACGGTATATATATTGATATATGGCTAAATAACTTCCTTGTTAAAGCCATTTGTACGTTAGTAATTTAATTTCTGCTTTACGATGGTACAATATTAAGGAAAATACTTATATAGATATAATAGAGGAAAATAGGTATATGATATGAATATTATAACAATACAAGCTATTCCCGGTATATGTTGCAATGCCACGTAAAGTGTAAAGAAACTATAAAAAAATGAGCAAAAAATCTACTAATCCAACTAACCATCTAGCGATATAAAAATCGAACTATTCTCATACCCGGATATACACAAAAAATCATAAAAAATCGGGTTAGCCATTTGAGAGGAGGGAAACCACAAACACCTTAACACGAGTTGTAATATGTTAGATAATGTAATATGCAGGTGATACCATAATTAGCCAGAAACTAGAGTTAAACCAGGAAGATACCACCGCCACTCCTAAAATCACATATTGAAAACTCTTGCGTTTCAATTTTGGAGAATGAATGTCTGAAAACAGGCTATGGGTACTACTTACCATTTGAGTTAGTTACATAGTTACAAATGTCAACGGACGGCCATCTTAGACTACTTACTACCAGGCAGACTGCAGGCTAGTTTGCTACCTATTCCTACACGTAAATAAAATCTGAAGTTGTCTACAAATATGATATTTGCGAGTCATTCAAGATAATATGCAAAATCAGTCTAACAGATGATCACTTTGATCTAGCAAGGGGCCTTAGCAATATGTTATAATTGTAGGGCCACGACCTCAATTAGTGGGCCTTATAATTGCGTTAATCATGAAATTACGTATAAGATCGTCGATTTCCGAGCATCGCGGCTCCGCGACCGACCTTTGGGTACAGCCGTCAGCATAAGTCGTAGGAATTAATCCGTGTTTAAGTATCTAGCATTTTAGCATACATTTTATACGAAATAATATGTGAAGTGCGGGTAGGACTCGCACATCACACCTGACTCGCAACTGATCGCAACTGACTGCCTACAGATGACATTGTAATATATTGTACATTTTTCAAAGTGGACTAGTTTAATAAATAAATTTGTAGTATTCGTTGTTGCGTCGCCATAGTAACACACATTGTGTAAAAAATCAAGTATCTATATTTTACGTTTCAAGAGAGACTGTGACAGACAGACGGGCGTACTAACAATCTTAGTAATAGGGTCGGTCACTATTTGTGTACGGAATCCTAAAAAACAATTTATCAAATTTCCATTGTAAAAAAACGATATATATGCATATGATCGCGGGAAACCAGGTGGTAGAACTCATGTAGTTCGACCGGGGAGGTACCACCGCCACCCTCATAATCCTCCGTGAAGCAATTT
>DWNR01003642.1:0-11590 GCA_018250455.1 Polygonus leo | reverse complement strand
GCTTCTTCATATCATTGCTGTGTTTTCTCCAACATATAATACCTGTTTTGTTGTAATGCAAAACAGTAATATTTTATCGCACATCTTAAATTAATGATAATCCTTCTCAATATTAATTCGACATTTATTTTTTGGTTATGTTTAGTATTTATACCTTTAATCCTTCGATTAGTCGGACGAAAGTACTATAGTTTAAAAAATGAAGAACCACCCTGATCCTTTTAATAATTTGTAAAAAAATATATAGGTATTTCATCTGAAGAGGTATTTTAGATTGTATGTATTTTTAGTGCTGAATCATACAAAAATTAAAAGAAAAGAAATAAAAATTAGGGATGGACCACGCTTAACACTTAGGGGTGTGTAAAACAGATGTTAACCGAATCTCAGACCTACCCGATATGCACTCAAAATTTCATAAGAATCGGTCGAGCCGTTTCGGAGGAGTTTGGTAACACACGAGAATTTGATATATCTCGGGATAGAAAAGTATTTATGATCCATCTCAAGACTTCAACTCATATAGAAAGCTGATTTCAAATATCCGTTAACAAATATAATCACTTACCGTCAGTTTATATTGCATAATACATAAATAACCATTTTAAAATACCTCAGAAATGGAACGTCCTTTATTTCACGGTAAAGTTGGTAGCCCTAGTCACGACTGACAAACAGTTAACGAAAACATAAACAAAGACAGCAAACAAAGCCTGTTGACAAGGTTGTTTAATTAAACAGGATAAACATGTGATTGACATAGTTTTATAAATACGGGAAATAATTACACATGCGATTAACTACGAGGTCACAACTACGAATATACCAGCACCATTTGAGTTGTGATTGTACTTTTAGTTGAGTGGTAATGGTGGTATACTCGAACACGGAGTCCACGGTTTAAATTTCAGGCACACAACACTTCACTTGTTTACGTTGGAGGCAAATAACCAGAGGCAAATGTTTATATATTATAAGTTGAAAGGGAAGAGGAAGTATCTATATGCCTAATTAAAAAAATAATATGAAGGAATGTAAAGTCTACAAATACATTCTTCCTTGGCTAGCATGGAATACACATACAGAAGTAAAGTCTACATTATTGAAAAAAAATTATATATACGTTATGTGCCTTCATACTTATCCTTAGCTTATATTTCAAAAAGTTACTCTCGAACTAAACACATAAAACATTTGAACATTGTACTGGTTAGTCGCAGCTGACAAATAGCTCGAGCAAACAAAAACATAACGCTGACAAGTTTGTTTTAATTATAAGGGACAAGAACTGATTGGCGTCTCGTCATCGCGAAAGTAATCCACTTAGGATTAGCCATAAACAAGGCGGGCGGGCTATCTGTTAGCGTCTAAGTGTAACTGATAAAGGGCGTCGGGGGTATTGTTCGCAGCGGCATTAGGCTTTAATCCCGTCGCGAGTACGACTCGTTAGGTTGATTGTTCGGTGTCGCGGCAGATGGCCGTCGTAATCCGGTAGGGATGGACGATACGATACTGGAATATCGATACGATATCGATGTTGGTCCCGATATGATATGGTACGCTTTGATATTTCGTATTTTACATTTTTTTTTAACTTTTACAATTATTCATTATTTTAAGATTCATATTATATTAGAAAAAGGAGGTGAACAGTGTTATAAAACATATCGTTAATCGTTTAACAACATTAAACAATATAGAAGATCCCATAGATCCTTTAAATAGCTAGGAAGCTTAGTTATTTATACTTGTAGATAAATTTAAATCATTTTCTCAGATAAATCATTGGACTTCGTAGTACTGTAAAATGAGTTATAAAAATTTTAAGCTCCTTTTATCGTATTAAGTTATAGAATATTGTTATAAATTGTATACGCTCATTATACATATAGTACCTACGGATGTACCTACGCATCAAAATGCATGCGATACTATACAAAGGCATGCGTTAACATCGAATATCGATACACACGAATCCGATACGTTAACAATACGATATATCGATACAATACGTTTTTTGGACATCTGTAATCCGACTCCGGGCTACTGCCCGTTCCCCACGCCCCCTCAAAAATATAGCCTCTTTGTGTTTGTTGCATCTGCAGGTAAATTGTGCGCCAAAATTGGGCCGTACGTTACTGAGTACGTGCCCCTTTCATATGAATGCAACGGGCATGAATTATTCTTGAAAACGCATTGTTAACAGCCAGCTTTCTTGTATAATTCAATTCGAGCGCTTATTTAGGTGCGACGACGGAGCTGGCGAATCTTGCTGAGAATAGATAAATAAAATGTGTATGCGAGTGCGATGAAAGGCTATTTATCTTCGTTAATGGCTATAAAGTACTGCTACCAAAATGGAAAACTATATAATGTATCTTCGTACATATAAGATACGGATATGATCTTATATGTACGATGTACGGTGCGGATGGCAATTGTTGCCTAAATACATTACACAAAAATGTGTTTTTAAACTCTATTTAACAATTTAAAAAAAACTACATTAAAAAAAATGCTCCTACATAAAAATTGGACTGTTGCTCGCAAAAAAGTTTAAACAATATTTACAATTGAAATATTATACGTAGAAATCCAATGCACACTAATAATTTCTTAAAACCAATAGCAAACAAAATTGCAATAATTCTACTAAGTCAACAAAAAGCTAAATACTGCTTACAAATGCTGTTTAAGTTAAGCTGAACGACTGTGGACGTTCTCGTATTTATACTTAATCAATTTCAATGAAAGGGATGAAAGGTCGTTGCCCGCGTAATCGTTTGAAGCATCAATTGGATTGGAATCCAACTCCATTCAATCCTTTCATAATCGCCGTGTCCAGAGGAAGAGAGTATTTTAATATCGAAATTAAACGCTTAATACACGAAATAGAAATGTTAAAAAACGTTTTTAATTTAAAAAAAAAAGCGTAAATAGATAGCTAATTTATATATACTTCTAACATTAATTGTTGTACAGTCCGTGAAAAATTAAAAATAGTTAATTTATTTACACTCTTTTAAATATATTTGAACGGGTTGGTACCACCGCCACCTTCATAATCAATTTATTGTGTTTCACGAGGCGAACATCTTAGTCTTCCGGGGTAACAACGCTGTGATCAAACTTGGTTATTGTACTTGTGATGGAACTTGGTTAATCGTACTTGGGGATGATTACTGATGTCCATGGGCAGTCGTGACCACTTACCATGAAGTGGACTACATGTTCCTTTGCTACCATTATACGTTAAAAAAAAACTTCAAAGGTTTCAACCTTTTAAACTTTCTCTACAACCTGTTATTATGAAACCCAATTTCTAAAAAGCAAACATGTATCGTCGAATTGAAAACTATCCTTTGCCTTTTTGATGTCAGTAAACAAATATTTGCCTTCGGTAGCTGAGAATTGCCGTAGGGCAATACTGCAGCAAATATACTGATTTTTTACGAACGACAATCTGCATGTACCGACCTACTCGTGCTAGCCTCAAAGATTGAATCTAAATATACGTGGTAGTCCAACCGTAAAATCAGGCATTGTGCTTATGCTTAGAACGACTATTACAGTGTTTTTTTTATTGTATAGGTAGCAAACGGGCATGTAATCCACCTGTGGTCACTGCCGCCTGTGGACATCAGTTATCGTTCCCAAGTACCAAGATTGACCTGAATTTAATCACATATGCGTTGCTACCCCTGAGGATTAAGATATTCGCCTCGCGTTTAAGTATAGCCGGCAAATACGCCTCTCCATACCGAAACACAATAAATTGCCTCGCGGAGGATTATGAGGGTGGCGGTGGTACCTCCCCAGTAAAAATAAAGGTGCTCTACCACCTGGCTGCTAGGTGATAAAATAAAACTACTTTAAAATATACTTTAAAACAACTTGATCTAATTGTTACTTACATTCCAAGTGGGCAACGCCATTTATTATTAGGGGACACTTTGTGCGCGTCTCCGACCCCTAAATGGACGCTTATTTTTAATATTGCCTGGGCGCTTTTAAATAAGCCCAATTCTACAAAATACTCCAACATACAAGATGCACGTCTGTATCATTCAATCTTCTTGGTTACAGTGCTCTTTTGGTTGCCGCGACCGGATTGATTTCGCGGATTTGTGCAGGGAAATCGAATAGTGCATTTTACATTTGTACATCTGCTTCCTATGTCTGAATTACTTTTGCTTGCATTTTAACGTAGCCTCAAAACGCACGCGTTCTTTCAGCTTGCTTTTTATTGAAGTAGATATCAAATTATATATAGTTATTTTTGAATGTAAATTATACAGTCAGATTTTTATTGAATGAAGGTAGTAAACGAGTATGCAGTCCACCTGATGGTAAGTGGTCACTGCTGCTCATGGACATCAATAATCATCACAGATGCGTTAGTACTAAGGACCCTGAGGACTAAGATGTTCGCCTTGTATATATATGTATAACCGGCAACCCCGTCTCTCATAACCGAAACACAACAATTACTTCACGGAGGATTATGAAAGTGGAGGTGATACCTCCCCGGTCGAACTAAATGAGTTCTGCCATCTGTTAAAGTTAAAGATTATAGTATTCTTCTTTAAAATATTGTCTCCGCTTAATCAATTAAAAGGAAACTGTGATATTTTTTTACATAATGACTGTGTTTAATATAGAGGCGAGCTATAATATAAAATATGCCATGGTTACTTTCGAAGTGATTTATCAATCAAACATGACTGTAGATATATGTTACTCTGTAAAAGAGTTAAACGTATTTTTTAAACCTAATTACACTCAATATTAAGAGTGCCATTTTTGGTTGATGTTTTTAAATATTACTTTACATAACATTTCTTTGTAGTTTCCACCCAATAATATTTTATCATCTAGATGCTAAATGACTCTTGAAATATGTGTCGGTCGTTATTGGTTAGGTGATTGATTGGTAGGAAATTATCGTCTAACGGTACGTAATGTAAGAAATAATACGTAAAAATCCTATTAGTGATATTCATCATTTTTTCTATACCGTACCCTATCATTTTCTAGGTATGTAATTGTTGTAGGCTACATCATCTCACTGATAGAATTTGTACTAAACTTATTATCCCGCTAAGTTGCGGATCATGCTTAGGTTTACCAATCAAGATTGTATTCAGAGCACTTCGACCAGTTAATCAGTGTTAATTGATCTAATTACTACCGCTTGTATTTGCGGCTAACCATTATGATTTGTGGATTGAATTTAATCACTTCGTGTGAGGATCTACATTTCTTGCTTACCAAATAAATCTAAGAAAACAACGAGGTACAATGAAATTACACGAAATGGAACGAAACGAAATGAAATAAAACGAAAATAAACGAAACTATAACAAAAAGTAATCTAATCCAGATTATATTACTACTACAAAACGGAATTAAACTAAAATAAATTTGAAGAAACAAAATGAATTAAAAACATAATGTAATTAAATTATTTATGACAATCGCATCAGCCGTCATTTAAACCAGTGTTGTAGAGAACCTTCTTTTAACAGTTTAACTGAGAAAGTGCCTACCTCTATCATTTTGATCTACCGTAAAGCAATTATTTTGTTTTCATTTTGAAGGACGTAATACAGGCCACATAAATAATGTGTAAATAACGTAAGGACGACATATAAGAAATTAGTAAACAACCCGTTGCGGCATTCCCCACTTTTTCTATACCCTACCCTATCATTTTCTATGTATGTAATTGTTTTAGGCTACATGATCTCACTGATAGAATTTGTACTAAACTTATTATCCCGCTAAGTTGCGGATCATGCTTAGGTGTACCAATCAAGATTGTATTCAGAGCACTTCGACCGGTTAAACAGTGTTAATTGACCTAATTACTACCGCTTGTATTTGCGGCTAACCATTATGATCGTGGATTGAATTTAATCACTTCGTGTGAGGATCTGCATTATTTGCTTACTAAATGAATCTAAAAAACAACGAGGTATATTTGAAAGGACATGAAATGGTACGGTATAGAATAAAACGAATTACGAACGAAGCAAAACCAAATTAAAACGGAACTAAAACAAAGGTATTTAATTAAATTAACTTACAGAAACAAAATGAAAAAATAAAATGAACTTACTCATGGCAGAAATGTATCAGCTATAATTTGAAAACAACAACACGTCGTTTTCCTTGAGCCCAGCATATACGCTTTCCCAAAAACCGAAACACAAAAATTGCTTCGCGGAGGATTACGAGGTCGGCGGTGGTACGACCGAACTAAACGAGTTCTACCACCTGGTGTCACTTCAATTAATCAAAAAATAGTAGATCACTTTAGTTATTCAAACTAATTTTCTGTGCACTCTTATGATATGTAAATCCTACTTCCGAGAACTAGTAGGTATAAGATAGCCCACAACAGGCGTACTTATACTTTTTTATGGTTTAAAGGTGGCAAACGAGCATTCAGTCCACCTGATGGTAAATGGTCACTGCCGCCCATGCACCTTAGTAACAATCCATTGCGTACGATTAGTGCGTACCTAAGGTTGATCATAAATGCGTTGCTACCCCTGTGGACTGAGAAGTTCGCCTCATCCATAAGTACAGCAACCACGCCTCTCCAAACCGAAACACAAAAGTTGCTTCATGGAGGATTATGAGGATGGCGGTGGTTACCCGGTCGAACTAAACGAGTTCTATCACCTGGTATTACTTCAATTAATCAAAAAATAGTAGATCACTTTAGTTATTCAAACTAATTTCCTGAACACCCTTATGATATGTAAATCCTACTTCCGAGAACTAGTAGGTATGAGACAGCCAACAACAGGCGTACTTATACATAATACATTACAGTAAAAGGGAAATGGTAGGCAGGTAAAGGGAATTTGTAAGCAGATTAAGTGAATGTGTTTATATACATACGTACCTTTAATTACATTGCATTCTGTATGCCTATTATGTGCTAGTCATTACACAGTTAAGTATACGTTATTTCCCTTCCTTACAATAATACGAATATTTTCCTATAAACCTATAATATGGATACCTAGTGACTATCCGCATTTATATGTATGTTACAACGCACGGATCTTTCACGAGATGGCTGAAAAGTATAAAAGACCATACTTCATCGGGCTGGTCAAGTTTGAATTGGTAGATATCACATATTCTTGAACTTTATATAGTTCTTCGTGTTGTTTTCCTTCACTGAATTGCTTGCCTACTATTAAACCCAGACCACGGTCGTAGAATCTGAGCAATCATACTGTCACTATACAAATACCCGTATATATGGACACATCACAAAAGATTTTTTTATATTATCACGATCTATTATTGATCCATTGCTAAGACTTTGTTCCTCTTTTCATCTCATTTTATTTTCAAAATAATTGACAATAATTTAGGCTACATTCCACCAATAAATTTCTTTTGAAATAATGAAAAATAAATTTGCCTGCCGGGGATGTGAATCCAGAAAGGAGACGCTGAAATCTACCGTTAACTTAATACACATCACATATACATGTTTTTAAAATCGACATCAAATTTATCATAACGGCTCAAAACCAAATGTGAAAGTAGCCTTACAATAAGTTACAGAGGTACATGATTTTAATAGTACATACAGTAGAAATTCCGTACATACTATAATAATAAGTAAACGCACTCAAAACAATTCAACGTTAAGTTAAGATCGCCATGTCGACTAACTCTCACAATTCTTAAGTGCGCCCACTCTAAATTTGTTTAATTTCAAAAAGTGCTGCAATAGACTAAGGTTTTACGAATTACGAATGTTCTTCACGAAAGACACTTGAGACACTTGTGTCTGCTTCGCTTGAACTTATAAAATATTTGTCAATTTTGACAGAAAAAACTACTTTATTGTCGAGTTACAAGACTCTACTTTGTATTGTAAAGTAAACTCTAAGGACTGAATACATTTGTAGGTTCGTTCGACATTGATTTTGTTAAACGCTATTAATGTTAGAAGAATTAAAATAAGAGTATTTAATATAGAGGGAGAGAATTTAAATTTAAATAAGAGAATTAAAATAAATGCGACTGTTTGCCACATCATGACATGTCATTAAAAAAACTGAAATGCTTTTAAAATAGACTAAAAAAACATTGTACAAAATATCTAGAAATTCAATCGGAAAGTAAAGTCAAAGCATTACTCTCAAATAACCTTATGATTGTAGATTGTTCGTAATTCTAACTCAAAACTTACTCACACATTCCCATTGATAACATACATTGATATTCAGATTTTCATTAAGACTTTCTTTTAAACAATGTATTTTAGTCTAGTAACAGAAATTCGAAACACATTGCATTGTTATAATAAATACATTAACAATTTTACAATATTTCTAAAAGAACATTTAAAAAGTCAAGACAAAGCGTTTCGAAAAAATTCTCTCAAACTATCTAATAACTTGTCTAGACTGTTCGCAGTTCTAACTCAAAGTCACTCGTCAGTTGAAACTAATTCACATAGATCGGAACGTAAATATCGCGTGTATTACACTTTATATATTTGTCGATTTTGTCAAAATAACTACTTAATTGCCGTGAAAACTTATCCTAAAATTTGAAAAGTAAAAGATTTGTAGATTTCTTCTATATTAAAAATTTCATTAAACGCATTCAATGTTTATCCAAAGGGTCTAAACGAGAATGAATGCTAGTTTATTTGTCTAGTGCTTACTTAGTACAATTTTTTTTTTCTTTTTTTGTGTGACTATACTTAATCCGTATATGTACTCACTGCTTCATTTCATATTATTACTCAAACACACGTCGAAACTTCCTTTTAAGCTACGAATTTTAATCTAAAAATTCAAAAATTATTACAATTCTATTATAAATAGACAATTTTTTAAACAGTTTTTCAATATTTCTAAAACTACATTCGGAAAGTCAAGACAAAGCATTTTCAAACACTGTTCTCAAACTAGGCAACAACTTGTCTAGACTATTCGCAGTTGTAACTCAAAGACACTTGTCAGTCGAATCATTCACGTAGAAATGGAACGTAAATATTGCGTGTATTAATAATACACGTAAATCATTTGTCAATTTATTCAAAATAACTACTTTATAGCTGTAATAAATTCTCTAAGACTTTGAAATGTGAAAGATTAGTAGATTTATTCTTTATTAATACCCATTATTACTGACCTTTTTCGCTGAGAATTATAAATAGTCAAACGAAAACTGTACTTGTACTGTCAAAACAAAGCGTTTTGTACGAAATACTTCTCTCAAACTATCTAATAACTTGTCTAGACTGTTTGCAGTTCTAACTCAAAGTCACTCGCAGCAAACTGACGTAGAAAAATAACGCATAAATCACGTGTATGAATACATTTAAAACAATTGTCGATTGAGTCAAAATAAGTACTTTAATGTTGTGACAACTTCTCTTAAACTTTAAGGCGTGAATAGACGTTTATAGACGATTTTGTCGACTTTACTTACTGCAATTTTTAAAACCTTTGTCTGTCTGAGTATTCTCAATCTCTATGTTTTTACTGCGTAAAATAAAGTGATACCGATTATTACTGTACTTTTTTTAGCAGAGAATTATATATTCTAAAGCAAAAACCGTGTCTTAAGAATGTTCTGTTATACTGTTACTAAAATAGACTGAAATAAAATTTTACAACATTTCTCAAAGTGAAAACAAAGCGTTTTGTACGAAATACTTCTCTCAAACTATCTAATAACTTGTCTAGACTGTTCGCAGTTCTAACTCAAAGTCACTAGTCAGCCGAAACTAATTCACGTAGAAACACATAAAAATCGCGTGTAAAATACAACTACAAATATAATTTCTGCAGACAGTTAATCATATAAACATAGTGCACGGAATCCCTTTATGCTGTAAGTGGATTTATAAGTTTATTCTGTCTGAGCCAGAAAGCAAATCAGGTGATTTTTATTTTAATTAACATTTTATTATGCTTTCTTCATTCAGGACCCGCAATTTCTCGGACGGAGTTCATGCAGAAAATTGTAGTCAATATGACTGATAGCAACAAAATTAGCAGCAACATACATGAAGATAATCTTTGAAGATTGTATAGTTTAGTAAAGTAGAAAAAAAGATTCTATAAAGTTTTTACATTAGCAATAAAATACAAAATATGCCTTTGCCAGATGGTAGAATTCGTGTAGTTAGTCGTGTAGACTAGGGAGGGACCACTGCCACCCATACTCTGGGAATTACTTACACACGAAATGATCTTCTCAATCAAAGGAAGCTACGCGTTTGTGGTCAACCTCAAATGCGATTCAATCATAAACAATGTAAGGGTTGATTATAAATGCGCATGGGCGGCAATGATCACTATCCATCAAGTAGACTGCATGCTCGTTAGCTACCTTTATACGATAAATAAACATACACGTAATATAATAATTATTCCACTCCAGAATAACTAATTAATAACCCGATTTCACGGAGCCACAAACTTAGGTAAATAGACATATAATCTACGATATACACCGGTTTTCCTCATGCTACTGGTTTACTTGCATACTGCATCGCTAATTGTAGCCAACAAAGTCATGACTCAACTGCAAGTAACCATAAACAACCGTAATCTCGTTCCTTGCTCCGTTACATTTGCCCAACAAACATCAGACGCTCTGTAGACAATAGCTAGTACAATAATTGCGCATGAAGTACCGGCTTGTTGGCACAACGGTCCCGTAAGCCTTGCGATGTGATTGTTTGGTTATGTTAATGAGATGTTAATGAGTTTAGACGCATCAGTGCATCGTAACTAGATCACCCTTCTACCGGTCATCGGCGTTCGAAATATCTGTTTGCTTAAGCTTTCTGAACAAACACTGGCTTCTTTGCAACGGAATGTTGCATGATTGGTAGCTGTTTAAATAAGTGAATCCGTACTTGAGTTGCAACACAAAAACACAAGACTTGTATTTCTATTGTTAACACCGAAATTAGTCTTAACGTTAGTGTATTAAAAATATAGGTTTTTTTTTGTATATAAATATTTAGACAAACCACAAAAAATCGTATATGTTTATTTTTTCGTTCTTTGACAAGCTAAAACAAAAAAGTAATCATACACACAAAAATATAAACTTAGTTACATGAACTAACTGAAAAGTGTAAAGCTTAAATCTTTAATAATAAAAGTGAGCATTTTTCGGCCTCGTAGAATTTTGAACTAAACAAAATAATATATATTTTTCGAGCAAATAGCAAATACATAACACATTTTTGTACTTATGGATATTGAATGAACATGAATGCAGAATTTTCTAGTTTGTGTCATCGGTATAATGTATCTATGGCCTAGACCAGGGGTTCCCAAAGTGTGCGCCGTAATGAGTAAAGAGGGACGCCGTGAGGCTTTCTCTAAAAACTAAGCTTGTCCTAAGTTTTATTTTTTTTTGCATAACTATAGGGCGCCGTGACATAATACTTAATAAGTGCGCCGCAGACAGAAAAAGTTTGGGAACCCCTGGCCTAGACACAGTACAAGAGCAGAAGACTGTACACGGATTGGTTGAGACTGTTCGCTGATTGGTTAGAATTCCGCGTTCAGTGACTCGA
>DWNR01003641.1:0-11591 GCA_018250455.1 Polygonus leo | reverse complement strand
CGTGCCATTTGGCACTCGATACTCTCTGCCTACCCCGTTAGGGATTTGGCGTGAAGATGTGTATGTGTGTGTGTATTCCGTTATGTTTAAATAAAATAAAGAACTCTGCGCAGATTCTACGTGCACTTGACTATAGGGACCCTTAGGGCAGAATGACACCTCTTGTATACTTTTAACCGTCTGATTGTAAAACCGAATGCAAATTGCTAAAAAACAATTGCTACATAGCAAAATTGTAGTGGTACCGTCCGGACGTTATTTGATTAACTAACCGATATTATTAACAAGAAACCGGTGACGTAAGTACGACTAAATATATTACTTCGAAGTTAGAAACACCAGTATTAATATTACAGACTCAAATTGTCTCCACAAAACAGTAAATCAATTCGGATTGTCACTATACATTGCGCAAATGTCCAAACTCTAAGACAAGAACACATACACTTGACAATTTCTATTTACTTAACAAAAAATAGAGAGCACTAGCGACCATGAATTATTTAAACAATATAGTGTCCCGCTGACCACTCCAAGCCTTCTCGGAAGGGAGATATATAGGGTGATTCATAAAACGTGCCATTTATTTCGCTTATAGATAAGCCTCACAGCTTGAGACAGCTTTCACGGTAACAAAAACATTGACAAGTAGGTAACTTCTTACATTTTTTCCATTCTCACTTAAAATTGAAAAGAGGCATTCGTTGTGTGGATTTCTTGTTGATTAATTTATGTATTATTGTCATTCTTGAATGTAAAAATGTAGTAATGAAAAATGAATAGCAAAAATATGTTATGATATACACAATTTTTTTGATACTTTGTATTTACTTTGTAGTTATTTGTTTAAAAATCTGGATTTGCAATCCATCCAACACGCCATTTATTGAATACAAAAAAGTTCAAAGTAATCATGGCTACGATTATTTTGAAGATATTTCAATTTATTCAAAATAATAACATACTTAAAATGCAACTACGGATTACCTAAAGTAATTATCGTAGCAGGAAAGTAAGTGATAAGTTTAATAAGAAACATTCCTGACTCCTGTACTTTTTGGGATCCAATTGAGCTGTCAGTTCTTAGAAATAAAAGGTCTAAACGCAACACAACGGGAGATCAAACCGATGCTCGGCCATTAGTAAGGGATCCCGTGATGTAACAGTTCGAGGCATCAACACGTTTCTCATTTAAATAACTAGCTGTGGACTGCGGTTTTGACTGCGTCAATGGTGCAAGGTTCATCAAGTATCTTCTTGAAAAAGGACTACTTTATAAATGTAACCTTGAAGATAAAAATATAGTTTACGTTACCAGGGTTTTCAAAATTTATAGAGATAATAACTATCATATGTATATACGCTCTAACACATAAAAATAAATACATACAAACTAACACAAATCCTCGCAGATATATTCTGGTAAATAGCAAGTATTTTAATACTTAGCCTGGACCAAGTATAACATATCATGCATTAATGTATTATAATTTTGCCTTTTTTTGTACGAACCTATTTGTCTCTACGTATAGTACTTCTAAGAATTTGGGTTTGGTTACGTTTTAGTTCCACCATAGTAAATGAGTGTGACAGTGCATTGGTGTGAAATTTTCCATAACCTTCTACCTAGTTTTTGATAACTCTGTAATAGAGGCCTAAAGTCTGCATCAGGGTTGAACTGTAGCCCAAATTCTTCACATCCCCTTGACTCCTATAGTGGGACAGAAAATAGGTTTTGTGCATTATAAAGATGAATCCAAAAGCCAAAAATAAACGACATCATTATACCAGTAACGTTACATTAAAATATCAACGCACGCTACATTTCGCGCCACTAAATCATATCAAAGGATTTATTTTAACATTCACAAAAATAAATCATCCTTTAGGGCGAGCCATTCAAAATTTCATCGTGTTATTTCCCGCCAGCGCTCGAAAAGGAGCTCAGAGGTCTTTAAGTTTTTAGGGTTCCGTTGTCCTTGTTAAAAAACGGGACCTTATAGTAAGTTTAGCTCTCAGCCTACTACATTGCCAACATATTTCAGGTTTAATAAAGATTTTGTCATTGTTTTAATAATATAGTTATCAGAATTTTTAATCAGTCAATTTTTGGCCCAATGTAGGTACCTACCCTAAAAATAATGACGTTTTTACAAGTAAATACCCCAATAATATCATTTACTCATTTACTACACAATACACTACAGTAATATCATTTACTTTTAAAACGAATGGATTATTTTTATATAATTTATATTCCTACTAAATAATGCAATGAATATTCTGTAGATACTGATGAAACGAATATTATGTGGATACCTACCCAATATAATGTAAATATACTTAAGACATTATTCCCTTTTTGCCCCAGATTTATAAAAGGTCAACATTACAGGTACATATTTTTAATACATTATTTACATACAGTATTACATATTTTAAAGAACATTATAAAAAGGAACAATAAAATATTTAGAAAAATAAATCCTCTTTTATAAAATACATTGAAACAGAAAATCAGATTTATTTCTTTACTTCACAACTTTTCAACTAAATTAATAATACAGAACCCTTACTAAACTGCTCGAAGACAGACTTGCATCGCTTTTTATTAGCCAGATTCTGTCCAGACCTTAATAAATCTGTATCTTGTCGGGTTTAAGGACTTGAGAATTAAGCTTCGGTATTATTTGTCCACAAAATCCTTATAAACGGCTGTATTCTTGTGTTTGTGTGAACTAAAGGTATGGAGATATAAAAATTCTCAATGTTTTACTAAACTTAGAGCTGAAAATATTATTTATGAAAAGTAAAACACACAGGACTGATCTAAACATATAATAAAGCTAAAGAGGGTCGAAAGTCTGTACATGAAATATATATAAAAAATAAAGTTGGCTGGGGATACTTAGGATCGATAACAGAACACGTTCCAACAGTTTTTAGAATTTTTGTCTGTTTGTCTGTTTATCTGTTTGTCTGTTTATTTGACCGCGCATCACGTAAAAACGGCTTAACGGATTTTTATGCCAACTTGACTAATCTGTTGAAACGATCCCCGGCGGTGTTTTAGGCCATAAAAATTCAACCCCAAAAAGGAGGGGTAGCGGGCGGAGCCGCGGGCACAGCTAGTTTATTAAATAAATACTAAAACTAAATTTTTAATTAAGTTATAAAAAAAATATTTATTAAGTATTATGTATTTTTAACGGCAATATCTTTACCGGTTGCCTGCTGTCACTTATTACCTTACACACAAGGCGAACATCTTAGTCCGCAGGGTTAGCAACGCATCTGTGATCAACCACAAGAACGATTCAATCGCAGTTGGGGAAGATTACTAATATCTATAAGCAGTAAACTCTTACTATCAGATGGACTGCATGCTCGTTTGTTATTAATACTATTAATATTAAAACTTCAATATTTATTATTTTAATAATAACCGTAACTCATCGTATCATGAAATCCCTTCATCTAAGTAGATTCTCAAGTCCATCCAATACAGGTTTGCAGCACTTCCTACAGTCTCGAGTGTTCCGTCTCTGCCACTCACTGGAGCAATGCAGCGTGAAGATAAGGCCCCTGACGCATGTACACGGGCTATCTGCGTCATCAATGATTATTGATGATGTCCAGCCGATTATCAGATGCGCCGGCGCATGCTTTTTCTTGTTTTCACTTACTATCCCGTTTTTGGTTTTATTTGTAGTCCGAATGGCTTTAAGCTTTGTTTTAAGATTTTGTGTATCTCTAGAAAATGTAAGAAATGGTTTTGTTAGTAATAGTAATTATCTCCATTTGAAATGGAGAATAAATATTAAAATATGTTCGCTCGCTGCTATGAGACACGAAGGGGTAGATATTATTTTTTTCTAATTTTGTACACGTTAAAAATTAAAAAAAAAAACATTTATCTAAATTTGGTACAAAAAAACAGTAACTTGTTAATAAAGTTTATATCAAATTTTACCCTTCCATTGCTACTTTTGAGGACTAAGACGTTGGCCTCGTGTGTGAGAATAATAAAAATTATATTATTGTCTTCTTAGAAGAAATCTAGAAATCATTTAAGGTTTCAGCGACCGTACTTTACGGCCTTTAATAATAGCATTAAACTTTTATTCTCAATGTAATTGTAAAGTAAAATTTTATTTCTTAATTAAAATAATTGGCGGCAGCCATTACGTTTTAACTTCAACTATAATTATTTGATTTATGAATTACTTTTATTGTTATTATAATAATAAAATGTGTAATTACATAACGGTTACGTGAAATATAAATAATTACGTGTTGCATACTTATGTTAATTGCAATTACAACTTAACTAAGACCTTATCGATATTGCAATATATATTTGTTTATATTTTTTCGATAATCGTACTTGTTTTAGTCACGAAATTTAGGGAATGAATGACAGGTACCCGTTTCGATAAATTTTAAATGTGTAAAATTAAGCAATTCTGTTGTTTGCTAAATGGACATCAATTATTTCCAATACAGTATAACGAACTATATTAAATGCATTTGAATAAAAAAGAAAATAAGAAACCATCAGAAAAGTAAGTTATTGGGTAAGTAAATAAAAAATGGGATAACAAAAACTTACACAGCGTTTCGAAAGGGAATTATCAAATTTGTCCGTCAAAAACGAAAGTTGTTAGCACTCAATAATCGGGAATGACTAATATTTTTCACTCGACGACCCTAAATAAAACATCAAAATGAAAAAAGTCGTCTGCGAAATCTGTAGAACTTGTTTCACGTCCTCGCAGTTGTTTCAAAACTTTCTTCCTATTGCGCGGGAATCTATCTCCATCTTTGTCTATCCTGCGGAACGTTTGGAGCAAAGGGCGCGTGAGAAAGAGACGGGTGATATGAAGACGTCACGCGGGGCGAAGGCGCGCGAGTGTTCTTGCACTTGTTTTATTCATTTTATCCGCCATGTTTCTTTTTCTTTTATTCTTTCATTCTCCTCGCTACGTCTTTGTTCGGGCGCGCAATCGTCTGCCCAGTAAGTTGGATAATTTCTTTATTCTGTGCTCACCCGACAATTTTCTGGACCGCGTTATTATGTTATGAGCTTGATTTGTTTAATAATTTTATTACTAGCCGCATTGCAAGCGCTATTGTGCTCTTATTTGCTGATTTGTTTTATTCCTTTGGTTGCTTGGGGTTTAACTTAGCCTTAAATCAATTGTGGTTATTTGGTTTCTATGCTTGTTTTAACAGACCTGTTGAAGCTTCGACGAAGTCAGTTTCTTTAACAGTACTTTTTGTGTTGTTTATTTTTTAAATATCATTAATATATAAATTCATTCATTAGTCATGATACTATTAAGTGGCTTTTTTTTTGTTTTTCATGTTACTAGTACTATAATGGTTTTTTCACATTAATTATAGATTATTGTTAAAATATTGCTAATAATTTACAGTACATAGAACAAGATAAAACCAAAAAGATTTGTCTATTTGAATGTTTGTAACAAAATTACTATATTTACGTTCATAACAATATATTATTATTTGTCCTAAGTCTCTAAGTAGCTGTACTCACTAGACCTTAACAATGCGATCATTTCTTCGCCTACATCCGTCCTCTAATTTTCAACAAAAATGCCGGCAAAGCTTCAAACGGCTGCTCATTGCAATTCTGACCCAATGGACCGTCGCTTCTCTTTTTTGGGGACCCCACCGTAAGACCTTGGAGCCGAGAACTGGAGAATGTTTTGAATAGGCCAGGGTCAGCGGGACAATGAACAAATTTAGAAAAAGTTTAAGGAACTATGAATTCTAGGTTTTTAAGAAAAATGATTAAGGCAAGATATGTAGTTTCGAGATGTATATTTATTTTAAAGAGGCTGCCTTGAGGGATACTTACATAAACACATCTTTTGAGTATAATAAACATTTATGTGGTTGAAAATTAAATAAATCGTATAAAAAATGATACCTCCAATTTGCTATGTTAAATTAAATCGATTAATACATTTGAAAATATGTTTTTCAATTTGACATTATAAGCTATAATCTTACGTTAACCAAATAACAATACATTAACACTAATAACGTTAGTAAAAAAATAACATAAATCACTAAAAAAGTTCTGCCTTTAACGTGTTATACGTAACTGTAAAACTAAAGAATTCATTCTCGGAACTGATCGCTAGATCCGCAAGAGATTTTGTATAAAAAAAGTAGTTTTAAACAGAAATCCACCTGATTGAGACATTACAGACTGATGGAGCGCGGATGTTCACCAATAAGGCAATACCACATTGTAGGGGAGGCGTAAAGTGAAGCTTGGTAAAGGCAAGTGCACACTAATGTCTTATGTTAACAAATAAGTTTTAATGGTGTTTTATTGGCATTGCAATACACTATAATATGAAAAAAATTGTAAATTGTTGCCCGAAACTATAAATTACAAAATATTAAACCGATTCTATATCTTTTTGCAATTAGATTGCTAAGTAGTATTAGGGTATGGTATGTAATAGTGGTATAGAATATATTATGGTAGGGCATGGTATAATCATATTTTAAAGTCTGCAATAAATGGGTTTTTATATATATCAGCGTCAATTAATAAAAGGAAATTATTTATTGCACACTTAACACTTATATTAATTACAATTACAATATTATCAAGAACTTAATGGTATAGTACCTAGTATGTATTTGTTGTATAGTATAGTACCTAATATGTAGTATGACAGAAATTAATGATTTACATATTTATTTTCCTCTAAACCCTAAATATAAGATGATTCAGACATCTCATAAGGCATGCTGGTATAATAAAATTGACTACAGATCTACTAGCATCATAATAAAACTTAACATTGATTAAGACATCTCAATTTGACGTACAACGGATGTTACGCTGTAAATGGCAATACAACATTTTGAAAAGAGGAGCATACTAACCGGAATTGTAAAGGTGTGTACACGTTGAGTTTTGCAATATACATAGATTGGTGTTATTTTTATTGTACAAAGGTAGCAAACGAGCATGCAGTCCACCTGATGGTAAGTGGTCATTGCCGCCCATGGACATCAGGAATCATTCCCAAATATGGTTGAATCACAGATGCGTTGCTACCCCTGAGGACTAAGATGTTCGCCTCGTGTATAAGTATAACCGGCAGCTACGCCTCTCCAAACCGAAAAACAATAAATTCTTCTTAACTTCACGGAGGATTATGAGGATGGTGGTGGTACCTCCCCGGTCGAACAAAACTAGTTCTACAACCTGGCACATTCATTTGTAGATATAAAAATAACAATAATACCTTATACACTCATAGCCCCACACTAGGATTCTCTGTGTCGTGGATGCCATGGATACACACAAGACGTATGCACAAACACCCAGACCCAGAACAGAAGTCTAAATTCATCATTTAAATTTCTCTCTGGCCGGGAATCGAGCCCTGGACTCTATGCAATCAAAAAGTTCCGTTTCACGACATACAGCCGCGTGACGGACGGACAGACAACGAAGCATAGGGTTCCATAAATAAAAGGGTGTCAACTCTTTGGGCTCGTGATATTTTGTGTACCTGGGTACCCTAAAACATAGGGGCCATGCAAATATGCCAATCGTGCCTTGCACCTAATATATATTAAAATAACTCTGGCTCAAACACATCTAGTAAGGCAATAACAATAATAATCTATACTTATAATATAAAGCTGAAGTGTTTGTTTGTTTGTTTGAACGTGCTAAACTCTTTTAGCATTGGATAGCTTATTTAATAAGGAAGGCAATAGGGTATATAACATCATGCTACAACCAATAGGAGCGGAATATCAACGAAAAATGTTGCAAAACAGAGGAAAAAATTGACTCTTATGTGATTCAAGCGAACTTGCGCGGGTCAGCTAGTAAAAAATATCTAACAATTTAACCTTAAATTATTAGTTTAAGTAGTTAGTAGTGTTTTTTTTATCTAGTATTCGTTTTAATACTTGTACAACACCGTTAATCGACGACAAGATATGAGTACTCGCATCTTTATCGTTGAACGCCCATTGAGGAACAGAGATACATATCGCGATCCCTATCGTTACTGCAAAGTTACACGTTAATAATGTTGCTGCGATGTTAGTTAGATTATGTTGTGGTGTTTATATCGTTGGGTATTAGTGGTTTAATGTAAAAATTACCCTTTACATATAGAGTATATTTAAATTATCACCATGCCAATGCTATTTTTTTATTATAAAGATAGCAAACGAGCATGCAGTCCACCTGATGGTATGTCACTGCTGCTCATGGACATCAGAAATCATTCCCCAGTACGATTAAATCGTACCTAAGTTGATCACAGATGCGTTGCTACCCTTGAGGACTAAGATGTTCGCCCTCTGAAGTTGTAAATGAACATAAAGTCCACCTGTTGGTAAGTGGCCACTGCCGCCCATGATATCTATGGTTGTTCACTAATTTAATGGTAAGTATTAATTAGAACTAATTTAGAAAGTAGAAAACATAACTTTTTAGTGTAATTTCCACGCCCCATCAACAAGCCCCCGAGACTTTCAAAACCGCTATAAAGATTCACGTAACTAATGGCTACTAAACAACTGCAACGAGGGGGAAATGGAGGCATCGGTGCCATTATACAAACGATACAAAAGTTTCATCGCCTTTTTCAATTAAAATGGCGATTCCATCAATTAAAACAACTTCAAACTTTAAACATAAACTTTTCAGTGGTGATTCCACTTCCCATATTATTAAGACATTCATAACAGCTGTAAATATAACAACTCGTAAACATTAGAGACAATAAAAATGGAAATAAAATATGAACTTATAATTTATTAAGGGTTCAACAAGGAGTCAAATGTTAACTGTAATAAATTATAGCCATATCTGTAATTTTTGCTTCCTAATAGATTTTTTTCTTAAGAACAAAGGTATATAAAATATATACACAAACGCTTTAGCCCATTTTCAAAGAGAAAAATAATGAATCAGACAGAAATATAAAAAAAAACAAAATTTTCTAAAGAGGTAAGCCTAAGAAATTTATATTAACTAGTAAATATGAAGAAAATACAATGCACAAACATCTTTTGTAACATTTGCCCTTTTCTTGAGCGTAAAAAACTACCTTAAAAATATCATTCTTACAAAATAATATGTAACGATAATGATAAAGAAGTCGATGATCCGAATTAAAGCTTTCATTTTCTTCACTCCACGCTTATTAAATTCACTTGCCGTCAAGACTTCGAACCCAGACCCCCAGCGCGGGAGGCCGGCCTTAATCACCGCTTACGACGACTAAACTATATCCGCTATAAACCAAAAGTGTGAAGCAATGCCACTAAGCAATCAAAAATTTACGGCACAAACTAACGCACAGAATGAAAATGTCCATAAAAATAACGCGTATTGTATAACAGTCCTAAAAATAATAGATTTACGGCTTCAAATAAGACACGTGTCGAAATAGTTTTATGGCCATGGCTCTGGATTGATTTAGAACCCTTTGGTTATGGGTTTAAATTGCTCTTCTGACAGAAGCTCGATTACATGGTTGATTTTATGATATAAAGGTAGCAAACGAGCTTGCAGTCTACCTTGTTGTAAGTGGTTACTGCCAACCATGGACATTTAAAAGTATGTATGATGATTTCATACCATCATACTTACTTTTAAAGACTGGTCACAGTTGTTTTGTTACCTCCGAGGACTAAGATATTCGCTCATGTGTAAAGTATGTACAGCCGGCAACCACGCCCCTCCAAAACCGAAACCCAATAATTGGTACAGGCCGAATATTGAGGGTAGCAGAAGTACCTCCTTGTTCAAAATACACGAGATCTGCCTGGCGGGTGGTGATGGATTTAGAGTAAATGTTTAAAGTAAATAAAAGTAATATGAAATAATTGCCATTCAATATTTTATTATCCATTTCTTTGGTAATACACAAGAAACATTATTTCCTATGCTAACTTGTGAGTAATTCTAAAAACTCTATATCTATGCAGTTAATGAAAATTTTAATTAAATTCCGACTATGCTTACAATCTTGAATGCATTCTCGAAGTTTCCGCCGTAACCCTTTAAATGCAGGTGGTCTATTCTCGGCTAAGTAATTATGACGTGACCTTTGGGACCCTTAAATTATTTTTAAATTGTATCTGTTTCAACCCTGCAGTTGCCAGTGTTGACAGGCCTAACGATAAAGTTTACTTTGTTAATTTTTTTAATGAGGCCTATCAATGTTGCAATTTATATGTAACGTGCTCCGCCCATTATGTTATTTTCTGTTTGTCAGGCATTTTCATGATTCCGTACATAAAGTGTGCTAACGGGACCTGTTTAGATGTTACTAAGGGTAGGTTGTTTCAACTAATCTTTACAGACGTGTAAACGTTAAAATTGACACTGACAATCGTCAAAGTATTAAAAGCGTTGTTTCACAATATGTCTCCCTTGACTTAATATTAAAGTAACGTTAACTAATGGGTTAGCGTAATCGTTATTTTTGACGCGCGTTACGTTAACCGCCGTCTGAAACAACCCACCCTTCGTTGTCAGTTCGCCTGTCCGTCTGTCACACGCTATCTATTGAACGATAAGACGGTAGACTCTAGAATAGTGAATAGGATATGTTTAAAATTATGTATTAAACTATTTCACTCCGAAAAATCTACAGTATAGTATGAAGCCATCTAGGCAGTTTGTACGGAACCATTCGTTTGCAAGGCCTACCCGCACTTAGCCGTTTATTTTAATCCTACCAATATTGCAATTTATACCGTGTTCCGCCCATTATATAATTATCTGTTTGTCCGACATCTCTATGAATTAAAGCTAGTAGTTTGTGGTCCACCTGGTGGTGAATAGAACATAATTGCAGTCAATTTCAAATTGATTCCCACTTTAACTGTAATTGGGTCATTTGCATACAGTAACATATATTTACAAATTAATAATCCCATTAACATTTAGCACTCGGTTATACTAATGGGCCCGTTGAATAGTCCTGTTCGAAGTTTGTCACATACCCTATGAAGAACAGTTTCCTTTTAAAATGAGGTTGACTTCAAGCTCGTTTGCTAATTAAATTGCATAAAAAATTACGTGCCTGATTGAACGTTTCTGACTCTCATTACCCTCAAACGCCACGTTCTATAGCGTAGTATAATAGTTACAAAAACGTTCCAAAAACATTCAACATTATTTTGAGTATAGAAACACAAGCTTAGAACAAGAAGCTTTCTCTTTAGCATTACGAGTTACAATGACGGCATAATAAGTACTGATTTATTAATTTGCATAAACATGGCTTTTCGTATAAAATGCTCTCCAAAACATGTTTACGTACTAAAAACCTTTCAATGTTATCAATAGGTTGCCTATTTTTCTAATAAGAAATTATGTATATACTCGTCATTGAATTAAGCATGTATTTGTATATGATAATAAAAATCTCTATGATTATAGTATATTTAAAAGTACCTTTTCTTTACAATTACAACAAAATACATATTAATTGCGTTTTTTCATAAATTCATAACATTTTAGGTATGCATGTAAAACACATACCGTCTTTACAGTTGAT
>DWNR01003640.1:0-11594 GCA_018250455.1 Polygonus leo | reverse complement strand
TTGGTACAGGGGTTCCTTTCATGATCTAAGTGAGCACTAAGAAAGGATTTTTCGAAATTCTACCCCCAAGGGGGTTTAGACTTCTACGCGGACGAAGTCGCGAGCAAAAGCTAGTAGTTATATTTTGTACACGAAGAGAACTGAGCTAAAAGCGCTTTTAGGGTTTCGTATGTAAAGGATGCCAACTGAACTTTGTTATTAAATCTATGCTTTCGTAAAAGGTTGACGCTTAAAATTGTTAGCATGTATTAAATGAATATTACTGCTTAACTGCTTATACAGTATGCTTCGATTTAGGCATTAGGATATCACCTATTAAACCTGCTAGGTTAGGTTCCAGCTATATTTGGTCATAATCAATAACGACCTCTCATCTTTTTTTCAATACGTCATAGAGTTATTTTACACATTTAAGATTTCACCATCTCATTTTATTTATGCACATTTATGATAATTTATACAAAAAAAGGATACTCTAATAACGTGTAGTGGAATTATTATAATCTATTAATAGTGCCAGATGAAACGGTCAACCGTTTTTATGCCGACAAATTGCCGTCCGGATATGCCGGTTGAGCCGGTTCGAGGCTCGTACCTTACGTAGTGGTATTGATTCCGTCGCCCATTGTTATCTGCATTCCGGATTAACGAATACATTTGTTTGCCATTCATTTTACTATACAGCAGGGGTGCCAACTTTCGAAGGATTGCGTATAATAAAAATAAAAAAACATACCCGTCAAACTTAGTTTGTCACCAATCAAAACCACTAAAATGGAATTGTAAATTTTATAGAAACTAAATCAGAAAGTTATATTCTAGGAAACTGTTTGGATTTTCGGTAAGTAACATAAATCAATTCTTAATCATACTTAAAAAGCAGAGCGGTTTAAGTACAATGATATTTTATATAGATTGATGACGACTAAAATAATTAAACTTAAAGATTAAAATACCGCCGAAGAAAAAATGCGACCTGACCTTAAAACATAAAGCAATAAATAAATCTGACAAAATCAATAAAAAATACGTTGAACGAAAAATAAACAAAAAACCATAGTCCCACACACCACAAGTAGAACATTGACAAGATGAACCGATAATACAAGTCAAGATAGAAACACAAACAGTCCAACAGAGAACACATAGACCTAGACTAGATACAGACGTTACGAAATCGTCGGATCGTCGACATTTGGCGCGGAAATTGAGCGTGAGTCGGCGAGATTGCTTTTAAATCGCATTACTTGATGCATCGCTGCTGCAGCCGGTGACGGGTGGCCGGTTGATTGGAAACGAGTCTTACCACCCGTCTAATCCTTATTTTGAGTTTCTTCGAGAAAGAATTATGCGCAGCAACAAACAAGTAAAAAAGTAAAATTAATAACGAAATATTCGGTTAAGTCGGACCCGTACACGAAGGGTTCCGAATCTGCCTACAGATGCGTTATATAACATTGTTGGTTTTTTAAAGAGTAGTAGTAGTAGTTTAATAAATAACTTTTATTTTATATTCAGTATTTTTTGTTATAGCGGCCATAGTAACACTTATTCTGTTTTATTTTCATATCGAACAGCCGGACGGACACGGACAACGAAGACAATCTAAGTAAAACGATCCTGTTGGGTCCCTTTGGGTACAGAACCCCTTAAAAGATCAAGCGTTATTTACAGCGAAGTATAAATTAATCTGTGGACGATAAAGCATATAAAACATCTCACTAAGATCAAAAACAAAAAAGAGGCGTTATAAATAAAATAACGAAGGCGAAAGCTTTGAAGGAACACATGAGGCAAATAAAAATGCAGTTTAAATGAGGATGCATCGTAAAGCTTAACTTGATAGCTATCATTATGTAACAAAAAAGGCACGGTCGGTTCGAGTGGCAAAAAACTATGACAAAAACTTCACTATGCATGAAGCGATCGGAGATCACAGAGCCGTCAGGATGTTAACGGGCTAAGTGAAAATCGTCGTAATTCATGGTCAATAAAAAATAAAACTTAAGTAGCTCATATCTATAGACACACATTACGGAACTGACAAGAATTCTCTCACGGTAGTTTTTGTTAACATAAATAAAGCACGAATTAAAATTTCCGCACTAAAACTCCAAGTTGGTCTACTATTCAAAATGTGAAAGAAACAAAAAATCTCGTCGAGAGTATTCGCAATAAAATGGCGAGTTCAACACAACCACATTTTTTGCAACAAGCAACAAAAGGACTGATAAAAACAAAAAGTGGCATGAAGATAAGAAGATAAACGAACCGGTTTAGTTCTCTAAATATATAATTGAACGCGTTGAACCGTCACAGTTAGCCGCTGGCTTAAACTGCTCGCTAGGAGGCTAAGCGTCCGAGGAGACAGGGATTTCCTGGAACAAATTCCAACGCAAACAAACTTGTTTGAATTTTCTTAACCTGTTTTAGATGATTTACAACTTGTTGAAGATATAACGACTGAGGAGAGGACTCTTTACTTACACGTGGAGCTGATTATAAGAGGAACGTCAATATGTGTAATGAATAAACCCAGAAGTGGTTAATCATAAATGTATTGTGAGAAACGATTAGTAATTTCAATTATAATATTCGCAAATTATACAACAATAAAATTACTGCGAATGCGTCAGATTATTGTTGTTAGAGATATAATATGACGGCATTAATATATGACGAATACTCTTTATTTATTTTGTTTTTATGTATTTGAAATGTTTCAATGTATTGCTTTGCATGAGTTATGTGATTTTTTATAATGTCCAATGTCCATATTGTGTTACCTTTTCGTTGCGCCAAATAATCGTTGCATACGGTGACTGGCAAATCATGTAAATTGATGTCACATTCTTTACTCATGCCCATTGTCATTTGTATAACTTTTATTTTATACATGTATTTCTAACATTTATTGTAATTAACATAAAAATAACTATGATTTTATATGTGTACACGTATAAGACCTTTGGAATCCGTCAAGAATTCTAATGACTTCCTAGCCAGGTTCTGCCGACGGGTTTTAGCTTACAACTCTATAGTCTTCGAACAATGGCATTTGCGGTACTTGGCAATGCTACTATATTAGACATAGATGAATAATGATATGTTGCAGATAAATTATTCTGTGAACAAAACCGGAACACTGAGCACAAGGTGGCGATAACACCTGCCCGGCACAAAGACCTTTGTGACACACACGACATAGGTACGGAATTAAGGAAAAACAACTTTTATTCAAGGGACTTTGTGCAGTTTTTCTAAATGATAGAAGCAGAAACTACCTGAGGTCGTTCTGTAAGACTATTCAGTGGCCTTTGAAACATATGGACATGTATAAGAAAAAGATCAGTACCTTATACAAAAAAAAATATAGCCCGTTTTCTTAAATAATGTTTCATCTGGAAAAATACAATTTTGCAAGAGAGAGAGAGAACTTATAAAAATAGTTTGTCTTCAATAAAATAATTTTTCGGTTTATCTAAGACTGAACAGACCAGATTGAACTTACATTGAAAGTTAACAATTAGCACAGGCTACCTAATATGTATCGTGTTTTTATTGTTCGATTTTTAGGCCTTACCTATATTTTTATTTATAAATTAAGGAAAACATAATTTTCTTTACTTAGTGATTTATAGTAGAAAATGTTATGTTTACTTGGTTTAAAAATTGACTTCAAGTGTTTTAATTTCCTATCTTGACGATGTTTACGGAAAAAAATCCAAATGTTTCCAAAGACTACTGTGTAAGTAAACCATGTCCGATAAAAAAATTGACATCAAAATGAGTTCACAACAGACAAAAATATCAAGTTAACGTGATAAAATACGATCAACATGTTTGTTATTAATGTCAATAAGTAAATAAAAATGTATAACGTATAACTCTTGAGGTATAAGTTGAAACACCTCCCGGGCCACTCCTGGCCACTTAGCACACAAATTTTTCACTTCAACTTTCAACAAATCGGCACAAACATTGTTGAAATCATATTTCAAAGTACGTACATACATAATAAAACGTAAACTGTGTTGATACTTTTCAGCCATACGAGATAATAAAAATTAACATTTATATCTTTGTTTTACTTATTTTTTAAGCTAGAAACAATAAAGTAAGTAAACCAACGTTAAACGCAAACTACACATTTAAAGTGTTTAAGTATTACAAAAGGTTTATAAGTTAGCATATGCCATGCCATATCTTTGACAATATTTTTTTGTTTTAATAAATTAAGCATGAATATGCGCTTAATTAGGAACGCATTTTCGATAAACTAAATTGAGATGATACATAAAAATACTTTTAAGTCAGAATGAAATAAAAGTCATAAAACTTTTTAAATTATATCTGCTTAATAATAAACAGAGTTTCGTGACTTTAAAGACGATGAAGTAACAAAAACAGTTTCAGCAGACAGCCAATTGTAGTTTTACGATAGCTCGTCACAGCCGTAAACACTAAAATATTTCAGCCCAATTGGTCGTAGTTATGCGAATTGTAGCCAACAAATAATATACAATTTTTGAGATAATTCAGTACTATAAAACTACGGATCATATTACTATAAAACTACGGAAACATTAAAGCTATTAAAAATCTACTCTCTAAAAAAATTTAGCTCTTCCTCTGCAACATATTGCTTTAAATGCAAATAATATAAATAAATTTCCCTGATAATTTAACGTAACTTTGCGTAAAACGAAAAAATATATATTTTTATATTTATAGAGTTTACTACTCTAAAAAAACCTCAGTTGTCTTAAACCAGTAATATTGTGTGGTGGTTCTATTTCGCATAACTACATCCAATTATTAATGATAGGAAACGAACGCTCGCTAATTGTTAATTAGATCCAATTCATTCGTTACGAAACCGGCACTCGGTTTCCTACGTTACAAATACCTATTCTGTGAACTTAACGTATTTCCTCGTAGTATTTTGACGCAATGGGATTCTACATTACGTTATTATCATCGAATTGACGTGTGTTATGTGGGTATACTGAATTAGTATGCATTATTCGTGTTCTTTGCAGCCGTTCGAAAAATATGAGTTGACATAATTTTTATCCTATGATCCTACTTATCCTATGATTAAAGAAAAGTATTTTAGCATGGGCAATACTTTACTAAAATCATTGGTGGTAGCAAAACTGATGAAACCGCGCTTAACATCGAATTTCTGATAATATCATCGGTAATAAATTTACCTTTTACGAATTCGATCAATTAATATTATAATTACATTGTCGTATTTGGCAAAAAATAATTAATTATTTTTAAAGACAACGTGTATTACCGGTCAATTGCAAAATGAATCGCGTGACTCATATCGATTTCGGGGTTATTGAAATATTAATTTGCATTTTAAACGATGTACCTAATTTACAAGCGTCGAAATATTTCAATCGTACCATCCATTACATACACGCCGACCGTGGGACTCGTAATTTTTCAGGTAGCTTTTTGTAAAATTTCCCAACTATACAATTTCGACTTACAACAAAAAATCTACAAAGGTCCATAAAAAAACGGGTCTGTCTACACTCTACACTGCACCAAATTCAATACAATGGTCCCCCAAGCAAGCTAGAGGGCGACGTTTATTGTTGTAACGCGACAAAAAAACTTCGTTTGCGCCCCGACGAACGACGTGGTGTTTTTTTGCATTAATTCCAAAAAAAAGCGCCAAAATACACAGCAGGACGTACATACATGTACCGTACTGTATGGCATTGCTTACCCGAGACGCAACCGACATATCGGACAAGGACCGTCACCGGACCGGCGTCCCCGTTTCCCGCACATGCATGGTGTTTTAGGCTTCGTGGATAATCACCTCGCTCGGTGGCGTAACATCTCATCAGCCGGCGGCGCGGTCAGCTAGCCGGTCGCGCACTGCACATCCTCGCCATCACACACACACGATCGATCACACCGTCGTCGAGCACTGAGCGTCGTCACTGCACACACTATGTCACTGTCGCGGCGCCGCGGAGGGTATCGCGGGTATCGAGGCGGGCGGCGTGCGCTATGAACGCCGATGCATTGGCGGCAGTGCGCCCCGGTCCCCGGCGCGCAACAGCTGACGGGAGGCGCAGTCCCTCGACCCCCTCCCCCCGGGGCCCCCCGGCCCCTTGCCCCCGCGGCCGCGCGCGCAGCCGGTGCGTGCGCCACACCCCCCGCCGCGCCCCCCGCGCCACCTCTAATCCATTATTTACGGACGGCCGACCGGTTTCAGGCGCGTTCGCTCTGCCCGCCGCTTCACGACGATCGTTCAAATTTAATGCCCTTCCTATGTCCGGTCTCTAATGCGATAAGATTACGGTTGTCGGACTTTTGGGACGCCAGCGGCCTCCGTGTTGTGGGCCCGGCCGTGATCCATAACGCTGTTATCGTCTGCATTACGCGCGACTGCGAGTTGCGACCCGTGTACGTGATCGCGTAAACCCATTTGGCCATCGTTAAATATGAGTCAAAGGAGAGATTGATATGACAGCGGGGCAGGTGAACGAACTTAGGGCAAGCGTCGACTGGTACTGAAAGCACTAAAACGCCTATAACCCGAGTGAAATATTCTGTTGGAAGCCACAAATACAGTCTTGGAGCAGTAAATCAACGTACCGACCATAAAACGCCGTAAAAATAGAATTGGAAATGAAATACCAGCTCTTTGTCAAGACGGTATATGTACTTTTTATCACTTGTAATTACTTTAAATAAAATGCAAATATAACCCCAATAAACATACACCAACTATTATAATATGCAAAGATACTCTTCTTAATGTTAACCGACATTACATTTTTCTAAAATTATACTCATACACTAAAGGACTATGTAGTTAAGACGATCAGGTGATACACTAATAACAACCTAAACTTAAACACAATGTAACAACAGAAACAAGAAAAAGCATAGTAAATACATACTCCATCATGCATGGTATTTATTCTATTAAAATCCACTTAGCAGTAATTAGACCTCTAGCTTTACTTCAAACATTAACTTCTACAAAAACAATAGTTACACTGGCAGCAACAGTTATATTCGCATTAATTACAATGAAGTTATATTCGCATTAATTACAACGAAGTTATATTGGAACGTAATAGCTACGATAATAAAATCTATGCGGGAGTTTTACATTGAAATCGTTGTAATTAGGGCGAGCGAAACAAAGTGTACGAGTCGGGACCACCACGACGCCTCGGCCGTGCTACCGTGCTGCGCGTATCGTGTTTTATAAATCTAATGCCTCCAGCGCATAGAATGCTTAAAAAGTGCACGATCGTCACTGCACGGACGAGGGTCGGAGCCCGAAGGTAGGCTATTAGACTGCAGTGTTCCATTACAGAGTTCCCAGTAACATTATCGTCGGCCGAGTGGACCCCGAGATACCTACTCCGGGATCCACTTTCGGCGTACAGCCATAGAAATCACGTTGTTCGCGGAACTTTGTTACCTGTGGTGCGGCGGCAGCGCAGCGCGCCAAGGTGAACGCTCGGGCCAAGGACGGCCCGGCCCGGGGGAGGGGACGGGCCGTGACTCCCCACCCGCCGCATCCCCCCTTGCCCGAGTAAAAACGCTCCGAACCTTCGAAGACGGGCGGTGCAACCCAGCAAAAAAAGGGCCCGACGGAACAAATAGAAAACGCTCGGCACGAAAAAAACAAGGAACACAAATAACAGGGGTCTCAGATAACAGAACTAGTTGCGTCGCTCTCTCGTTCGCTGTCGAAAAAATATACAGTTCGCATGTCACCTGCGCCTACGCAGACGGGTCACGCAACTCATTCCAACCGCGTTCCTATGATGTAATAGACGAACGATGAAAAAACGGCTAGCGGAAGAGGTGCGGAACTGGCATCATAAACAAACGCTCACTAATCATCTGGCACGCTCCGCGCATTATATAATAGTCTAACATTATATAACAGTCAAAAATTTAGAATCGACAGAATTGTACATAAACATTTTCTTTTTCCAGTCGCGATTCTCAACAAAACTTGTTTATCACGTCGCATACATATTAATGCGTGCATGCGTTCAAGTTTTTCTAAGCACAAACGAGAATTAAAGGAAGGATGAACGATAAAATGCCAGTACTCCCTATCTACTCCGCTCGAACCGGTTCCAGTAGCGCATTGTAATAACTTCCCTACGAGAAAAAGTTGCACTAGGCGACACGGCTCGAGGAATCCTCCTTAACGACGTATATGTTACCGGTTGAAGATTATTATCAATGTGAGCAAAAAAGAACTTGAAAGTGGACGTATTGCGTTAGCACGATCATGAAAGGGTATTGACAATTGACGCAATCGAATCGATTGTCTTCCGTTGAATCGACGATCGAGACAATAGACGTATCCTTGGTTGCAGTTATTCGTCCAGCCCGATGGCCACGTTACATCACCGTTCATAAATAGAATCTCCTGGAGTAGCTAGCGTACTGAGCACGCAAGGAGGCGTAACGTCTTGCGCTCTTCCAACGTAACAAGCGTTGAATAAGAGAGAAAGAGACGCGTCAGTGTTACAGTTAAGCAGGAACTCTATTTATATGCAAATATAACCTCGGAGTCGACACCTGTTTGCGTATTCTCAGCGCTCGCCGCGTCGCTTTGTGGCTACTCCGTCTCCGGTATCCTTTAGGTCAGGGAAAACCAAGCTATAGGTGTGATCAAAAAAATATCCTGACTCATATCACTAATCTATATCCAATGTCTTAGAATATTTACAATGTTCAGGAATGTTCCCGTGTTTACTGAACATTCATATTTTTGTTACTTTTGTTACAGCTTTTTAGAACAGCAGTGAATTAAAGAATTTGAAATATTATGTTATCGGCATTATAAATACAGTAGTAATATATTATAAATTTGGGTTACAGTAGACTGGTGGTGGTTATCAAGTGAACAGCATGTCGAGTTTAATGATATGTTAATAAATTTATCACTAAAAGCTTGTATCCATCAAAACGCTATAAATTTTCCAAGACGTTCATACGCTGTCGTCGTCGGTAAACAAAGGCTTGCATTAGAATATAAGATGTCGTTGGTAGCGTAGAAATCATTGCTTATACATTACAGAAGTTTGTTACATCGTTTCGAATAATAAACTGATGTTCAATTTTGTATTTACTGGTAAAGGACATTTATTGAAAATCTTAAGAGTTTTTGTTTGCTTAAATGTCCCTAAACTTGTCAAAATAATGTTCCTTGCAGATTTACGTGTGTCATATGTTTCCATTACCGTCATATTTCCACCGATCAAGTCATCCCTCGCGAGGAGTGCAGTAAAGAGAAGAATTAGAGCGGGGCTCGTTGGATGTCCATTTATCATACACATCCGATCCTGCCCAGCACTGAGTGTGTTTCTATGTACGTCTGGCCGGCCAGATACGGCGAGCTCGTTTATTTTGTTTACACGTGTTACTTCGTCCACGTCTGCTCCGAGTGGCAATTCATTTGAGAAGTTCGTGTCATTAATCCTAATTGACAATCGTACATCTCCGAGGGAGTGCGAGGCAGCTTTTATGTTTATTAAGTCATCAACGTTTTTCTCTTTGCTGTTGGACTTATGAGGTTTAATTACTTATTTTAATATTCAGCCGACATCAAGGACACTTGAAATAAAATTTACGTGAGTTAAAATAATTGTTATTTTTAGAAATTTAAATAGCTAAGGAGCGTGCAGATTGTACAGTATATTTTGTAGAATGGTGTTGGCGGACACATCCCTCATAATCCTCAGTGAAGCAATCTATTGTGTTTCGGTTTGGAGAGGCGTGGTTGCTGGCTAAACTTAACGCGAGGCGAACATCTTAGTCCTCAAGTACCTCAAGGGTAGCAACGCAACTGGTCAACCTCAAGTAAGATTTAATCGTACTCAGGGATGATCACTAATGTCCACGGGCGGCAGTGACCATTTACTATCTGTTGGACTGCATGCTCGTTTGCTACCTTAAGACGATACAAAAAACACATGCTAATGCTAATCCGCACCAGTGAGAACCCGAGCCGCTATCCGTCAGTGGGTCTTATCGCGGCACACGATCGCCTCGCGGGGGGAAGGACCGCGTCGTCCTTCCCTGCCCTCTTGGCCGATGCCACGGGCCGACACGAGCGCGCCGCGTCTAGCGCACGCTCGTTAACCGCTCCTTCGGCTATCTGCGTTACTTTGACGACGTGCTCCAATCATAATATATCAGAAACATTAATAACGCTCAAAAAGTGACCATATAAATTCGGACTAAAATGTGTGACTTGAGAGACAAAAGAGCGAGCAATTTATTTTGTTAAGGAGCGCGATAAGAATAGAATTCCTTGTCAGATTCGTTCGTACCACACGTTCGGCACACATATCAATCGTAATTTGGTATAGAGATAACATATCAATTGTATGTATAATACCATTGGCGTGTTTCCTTTATGTTTATTACAGTTTAAATTAGTATTGTCATTGCTTAGTTCCAGTTATGTTGAAGATTTATTTACTCTTTATGATCGAAACATTGTATACATAAAAAGGATTCTTATTTTAAATTCAACTAAATATTAATCAGTTGTCACGTGCATCTTAACGAACTGGGATTTTTTTATTGGTCAAGGCAGGAGACACATTCTCGTATACCTAAATTTGAAGAGATTTACTTTTTTACAAATAAATTATTACCGCAATCCGACATTAAATAGGTATAGACGTTTTATGATTACTCGTTATTAGACACTGTTTCAGTTCAGCAATCATCACAATGTTTCCACTTCACGCACCGGACGGGACGCTGCAACTCGAAAACAAACTCATTAAAGGTAAGATGCCGAAGCGAGATTTAATAAATTGACATCGACGGGAATTTTAATTCCAGCGTTTCTTTAATGAAATGGAGCAACGTCGCCGGCAGATTAAATCTGCGCAAAGCAGCGACATTCGAGTTGTTGCGAAGTGGTTTCTCGTTCGCCGGCAACGCAGCAATAATATTTTGCACTTTGATGTTTTTGGATATAAGCAGTTAGGTCGAGGGGGTGGAAAACAGCCCGCGGCGTTCCGCCTCGAGTGCTACATCTGAGTAGCGAGAGCGTCGCGACGGACGGCGGCACTACGCTGGAGCGCGACGCCTCGCAATTCTGACCTATAAACGTTACTCGGCGTCGTATCGCGTCAACTTTTACGTTCTCCGCTTAGAATATTTATGGCGTCGGGACCTCCGTAGCGATTAGAATGCCGTTTCTTTACAATATTGATGACGTTTATCTTAGATGCCTCCTCCGTGCGCTCCATATGGAACGTTGCATATTTCACGAGGCAAATACGCGGGGTCGTATCCCGGAGATGTAATTTCGAAAAGGGTGGATTAGTTGAAACCGAATTGAGTTTCTCTGTTTCCTTTGTGTGTATATTGTGAGAGTGAAGAATTATTTAATTGTGTAGCTACACGGGTTCACAACGCGTAGTGTAGCCGGTTTCACCCACACACTGCGTTAACGTTAATTACAACGTCATGTTGGGCACACGACGCCGCGCTAATAGATGTTTAAAAGTTCTTTTATTTTAAACATTTTTCTTTTTATAAAATTTCCTGCAGTCAGT
>DWNR01003639.1:0-11595 GCA_018250455.1 Polygonus leo | reverse complement strand
GAATGATGTCGCGTGAAAATTTACGAGTATGTATTTATATGATGAATAGAGATTTATGAGAATCCACACCCTCATCAATGTCACAGTTACTTAGCCATATAACGGACACGAACGGGATACGGATATAATTATATGGAGTAAGGCGTCGTAATTTATTATTTACCTAAAGTTTTTTTGTGTTATCCGAGTTACAGCTATGTTTCTGTTATTTGCTTAACAGATTTTAGTAGTGATGGTACTCTGTTAATTTATCAGGATAAAATTTTAGGCTAACTTATTTTTTATTTAACAGTTCACTTATTTCCTATTAGTATGTTTCAATGACTTGTGTTGACTTGCCACAAAGTATGTTTGTTGAACTATAGTAAAATTTATCATTAACACATCAAAAACTTTGAATGAGAATGAGTTTGACCGTAATAATGCTAATTTAAAGATATCGCACTATCCTGAGATTTTTTGAACTGCAAACCCACGTTGTAAGAGGGAAGAAGTGTGTAAAATGTGTTCTATAATAATACTTACGGTTCGGGAGTGTGGAAAGGCGAGTTCGAGTGACGAACGTATTGCGTAGACTGGAAGACGCGGAAGGCGAGCGAAGCGAGGAAGTCACGAGCAGTGAGCAGGCCAGCAGCAGGACGCAGGGTGAAGCCAGTGTGCTTGCGCAAGAAGTTGCTGACGTCATCCAACTGCGGGATGCGGTGAGGTACGAAGATATCAGCGCCCTGCAGCTTTTCGAAGGCGGCCTTGTACTCTCTGCACGCGTGCTTGGGCATCAGGTCCAGCACGGTGTTGAACACGCGCTGCCAAGTAGCGTTCTCCGACTCGGTGTAGGTGATGAACGGGATCGGGTCGCCGTACTTGTAAGCGAAGGCGATTTCAGCGATTTGCTTTCTGCGCTCCCGGTATTCCTTGTCGGCGAAGCCCGGGTGGTTCATGTCGAGTTCGGGCTCGTACTTGGTCATGAGGTGGTTGCAGTTGTCGAGGTCGGATGCGTGGCACGGGAACCAAGGGGTCTTGTTGGACAGATTGTTGTCCGAGATCAGGTTGACGCCGGCGAAGGACGTCGATTGGCGCAGAGAACGGATCAGTTGAAGGAGGTTGATGCGAGACATGCTGACTTTAACGAGAGCGTCGAATTGGATGCCCGTCGTTTGGGATGGACGGGTCTCCAGGTGCTCTACGCATCCCTTGTAGTTGTCGATGGTTTTAAGGATGCGCGCCAGAGAGCCCATGCCTTCACGCATACGCAGTAGCAGAGCAGCTTGTTGGATAACTTGCTCCGCTTCGGGGCTTTCGCTGGCTGCGTTTTGGAGGATCACTTCCTCTTCAGTCAGAGTGTAATCTGTGTGAATAAAGTTATTGTTTAGACTATTGACCATGAACTTTAATGTGTTACTAATAATGAGTAAATTGATTTATTGGCGATTCAATTATTAACTTTTTATACTGACCTTCATCTCCCTTTCCTTCGTCATCGCCGATATCTGCATCAGCTATAAAATAAAATTAAATAAAACGTAAAACAAAAGAAAATAAATAAAAAGAAAATAAAATAATAAAAGGAATCAAAATAAAATTAAGTAGACATCGGTCATTACCAAGGTGTCCGTTCTTGGTTTCATCTTGCTGAGTACCATCTTCGACGGTGGGGGTCTTGTCACCGTTGCCAAGGTGAGCGGCGTCTTGGATGAAATCGGATTCCAAGCCAGAGTCTACGTTTAAAAAAGTAAAAAAAAAATAAACAAAAGAAACAAAAGTAATAAAAAGAAAATAAAAGAAATGTCGCTGTACAAGTTGTTAATTTATATGAAATGCTTACCATTGGCGCGGGCACGAGCTTCCTCGAGCACACTTTGTTTGGTCTGTTTCACTACCAGTGTTTCAAAACGAGCGTCGTCTACGAGCGAGCGGCGGCGAGATGGGTAGCCGTTCTAAAACAGGTGTCTTCGTTAATACATGTTCTTCAAAACGTGTAGGTATATTATTGTACAAACAAATTGAAATAATAAAGACTTTAAAATGTTTGAAAGCAGCCGATTGTTTATGTTCTGATGAACTTGACATAGTCAAAACTGTTGATGATTGCGTTATATAACAAGTGTGTTTTAAAGTTTGTATTTTTGATAAGAGTTAGGATTTTCTTTGATAAGAACTAAAAGGAATACTATTCCGCATTAATACGGCTTTATAATTAATTGCCATAAAGTTATTACGCGAATTTGCATGTAGCGTAACGAATAAATTATTCAATATTTCTGACTAATTTAATGCCGATTTAATGGTTATTCGATAAAATGTTGGAATGAAACGAAAAGATTGGTCACCGGGTGTTCAAGAAGCTATAAATCATGATAAGTCGCAACGCCCACGAAGGAACGAAGGGGCTGAGTGAGTACGTGGATCTGCTAAATCCTTATAAATATAAAGCGTCCATCGCATTATATTCCATACGCGAGTAGGAATTGCTTTTACGAAGTTCCTAAGCTTATTTCCTGAACGTGGTCGGGCGCAAAGTGCTTCCATTACCCCACCCGCCTTCACCGGATGCGAAGCCGCGTTGGAGACGAACAAAGGCGAGCGAGAACTTTCTGGACCACTGCACTTCAATGGAACCAATTATCACAGACGACAGACGACTTACGGGTGCCCTTTGACTCTTTAGGTTCTGACTACGGCCCACGTTCAACGATGTGACGCAGAATTCAACGTTTTGTATTCAAGTTTAGAAGTTGAAGTGGTTAAGTGGTCCATAAAAGTACTAATGTGACGATTAGAAATGTATGGAAAATGTTCTACATTTTTAAGGATGGAAATTCATATTTAACTGATGTGATATAACTTATTGATAGTAGTTATAATAGTGGTTTTATGAATAACTTCTCGACAGTAATTATACATGTTTGATCTAAATTTAACTAAAGTTTTTGTTTCTCCAACGACACTTTAAGTCGTCCTAGTTTTCCTCCACGTCATTCGAATAATAGATTTTGGAATTTCGTGTTGACCTCGTCTCGATTGAACTATTAAACTATTGTATCTATTTTCCTCGATCCCCATTTGAATAGCGTCACATAATTATACTCAATCATTGAGTTAAATAGGTCATTACCAATCGAGCCATTTTTTATCAATAAAATTAAGATAGAGACCTTATTTTGCACCTGAGTAAGTTCGTAAATGCAGTCTTGCTTAATTGAGTGGACAAGTATGAATTTAACGACAAATTACGTCAACTAAGAAGGACGTTTGAAGGTACGGGTTCACGGGCCAGTACCGTACTTAGTGTTTTCCTCTTAGATTTTAATTTGATATTGGCCTCGGAGATTTTGTAATGCGTCCCGTTTTTCCTGTACACAAGAACGATAAAATAGTCTCGAGTCATCTCAGCTCGTTCATTGTGTGGAGTTTAGTAATCGTTCGTAATCTCGCGTAAGTGCCGCGGGGAGGCACGTGAGACGGCAAGGTGCGCGGGCGTCGAGACCTAGCATTTTCCACTAGAGTGGCCGCGCTACCTAACTATGTGTGTCAAGGGTTACTAATCACACGCAGTTGTTACGCTCCTGAAACATACTACAAGGCGAAACTTCCCTCGTCGTTAGCTACGAACGACCTATAAAGATTTCTACACAACTAGGAAGTTACGCTCGAATCTACGTTATGCAAATGACAATTTTATATACAAATATTGATTCTGTTTTACATATTACGCTACGATACAGGAAACTTCCTAATGTTTATTCTATGTTGCTAACAGAGACGTGAACGGTTGTTATCACCGCAACAAGTTGATATAATTGATGTGTTTCCGATCTAATAACAATCGTCTACGTGCAGATATATTTACTAGTGTAGTGACACTATTGCATTAAATTTGTGTTAAAGATAAATTGACATACAAATTCATTTGGAGCGAGTTAGATAGTCTTGCTCTCTGGAATGATTTATAACGGTCGGATAGGATTGGAATTACGTTGAATTTATCGCTAATACAATGGTTTTGTGGCAACATTGTGAATTTGATCAACGTGGTTAAACAAGTGTAAAGCGGTAATAAATGTTCGAAATGTACAGTGAGTGCAGAACGGGTCGAAACTGTCTGTAAGTCGTTAACATTGAGCTTTGACACGGTGAGTGGTCCAAAACGTGTGGATTAGTCATTAATTCAGTGTCGTAACGAGTGCGGAAACGGTGAACGCGTCGTGCGATAGTGATGGGGAATACGAATGACTCAATCGAATGATCTATCGAACGGGCAGAAAATCGAATTGTTAGATCGATTACATTATTGGAATGAATTTGTATTATATCTTCTTTCCTTCCTTGTTGGATTATAAAAAAAATATTGAAATTAAATTATGCAAATGAAGTTATAATTATGGTCATTAAATAACCATTAATAACTGTAAGATTTTTTATGGCACGTTTACCGCTAATGTGGATTAAAATGAATTGTTTCGGTATCGGATATGGATTTATTCGTACGATTATTTCATGGTACACGTAATGAACCGTTGCAATAATTCAATTGTTATTTTTTGGAACTATCGGCCATCACTAGCGCGCGTTGAAGTTAAAGGTCCGTCTAACTGGAGCGGGCAGGACTCGGAATCCGGTTGATATAGCCTTGGTGTCCCCGAGTGGCCACTTCACCGCTCCAATCGGTCGGTTAATTAAGCGGGGCCGCAGCCGGCACCCTCCAGTACTCTACTTAGTACTTGCCGAATTGATCGGCCACAGAGCGCATAAGCGGAACAATTTTCGCTTTTGTTTTGAATCTCGAATGCTCTTCACTGCAGCTCGACTGCTCTTGATCACATGCGCCGTGTTAATTGGTGATGTCACTTCACATTGATTAGATTTCGGATCACCGTTAAAACTATTTGTACCATGACACCAAATGATTTCTTTGTCATCGCTTCATTCGGTTCGAGGCGAAGCTTATAAACAAATCCGGGAATTATGTAGATAATTCAAATGACAGTCATTAACGCGTACTTAAGCTCGTGATATGTAAATTTGCCGTGAATTGATGATAATTTGACGGATATGCACGACTGAAGATCTGACTAACATCGACAATGTTTTTAAGTTAACAATTTGACCGCGACGAAGAACCTCGTCTGGTCAAGGGCATAACAACCTCGGATTCGTTGTAAACCTAGATCTCCGCTTTGTTGCTCGCGTGACGGTAATACATTAACAGCGGGAATTGCAAAAAAGGAAACAGATGTAAAAATGTATCTGACTTACGACGTTAGTTATCTTTAATTTAGTACAATATGAAGCAGGAGTATATACAAACGTCGCGTAACTTGATTGAATTTTAACGATCTTTACTGATTGCAATATAGCTGGTGAGCGTCGCACCGCCTTGCATACCGACCTTCGACGGTCAAGGAAATACAATCATTCAGATGCCAATTATAAAATATACGATAATCATAACACGTTAGTAACAGATATGCTTTTCGCACAGCGCATGCAAATAGTAACGTACATCAACATACATCAACGCAAACACATCGCATCGCCCACAAACATTTTGCTCCGACATCGATCTAATTAAAGTTAATTAGAATCTCAGGTACAAAACCGGTTTGTTACGGAAATGACCCTTGATTTTAAGGCCTTAGTCCCTCGAGAACCGGCCAAAAGTCTCGAACTCTCGACTGTCACGTATGCGTGCGTTTGGTATTTTATTAACATATCAATATGAACAATAATGTTCGTGCAACATGGGTCGATATGGGGAATAATGGAATTCGCAACACAAGTTCGCAAGAGCGGGCAGTCGATCTACAGGATTCTACTGTGGAAGATTATGCAAATGTAAGAAATTAAATTGCAGTCCTGAGATGAGGTAATCATTGCGGACGACGCCTTGAATATTGACAATGGTAATTAATCTCTCAGACAATGTTGAGTTTAATTATATTAGCGGAATTTTTTGCCCGTAAACAGTGGACGGTATCTAGTACACGATGTTCACGCCGTCCCGCATGGGACACCTCCGACACCGTTCTGCCGCGCTGATTACAATTGGTCACAATGGGTTGTTTATATAGAAATGTTATTGTTGTTACGCATTTATTACATCATCGGTCGCATGTTTGTTGTGGGAAAGCGACTAATGATAGCCCGCGGAATAATGACGCGAGTGAACGACGCGCACCCTCATTTTGAGAGTACGAGTCGAACTCGTAAGCTTTAATTAAATGACGTTTTGGTAGTGAAAACTTAACGAGATCGTCAACAGCTCCTCACCCACGCTTTCACCCATTATTCCTTTAGAATGACGTTCTCGAACGTTTTTGTGAGTAAACAATAAGAAGAAGGTCAGCGTGACACGGCTCGCACCGGAAAGATGGCTATTAAGTCCGCGGCTTATGTTACTTATGATCATTGTTACATAGCTATTTACAAGGTCGATATGCGATTTGACATGTAGGTAGTACTAATCACCAAGATTACTGAATATGACGTGCGGCGCAACTATTAGATAGGTCTTTGGATAATCGCTTGCAGCGGACCTTAAATGAATCTACCTGAGTACGTTGCCCTCTAAAAGAAAAACGTTTTTTGCGCTCATAATAGATTTCGTAACACTTTTTATTGAAAAACTGGGTTGATTGGTATGACCTTTGTTTAACCACTGACATAAAATAGTTAATTATAACCAATACAATTAGTTACGCTGAATAAAATAATTGTGATAAAGTTATGGCGTAGATTAATAATTTGCGATTTTTCTTTTGATAAGATGTTGTTATATTTTTTTCAACAGATCTAGTTCCTTTCTGAAAAACTATTATTGTTACGATTGGCGCAAAAAATCAAGTCGCACGTTCATTATTTATCGATAACTAGATGTAATAATTATAATTAGTATTTTTACAGATTGCGTGTGAATGCAATTTATGCTCCGAATTTGTTTCTCGATTCTTTAAGATTATACTTATTGCACGTTATTAGATACAATGGAGAGAAATAATAAAATGATGATTAAACTCGGTAGGTATTAATTTGCAACTAACTAATTAAAATAAAAGTAAGAATATAAAAAAATTGTTAGTGGGCTATAATTAAATTGTAACAAGGGATGTTCTAAAAATATGATAAATAATGGATTGGCTACTTAATAATGCCGTGTAATAAATGGGACAACAGAAAGTAAATATTATGGGATTTTGAAAAATACAAATGGCAATCGGCTGATTCAAACTTTGTGAGACTGAGGGTAAGCGAGCAAGCATGGATTCTGGATATGGCAAGGCGGTCCTCACCTCGATGCTGTAGGATTTCTTGATGGCGAACATTTCGCGGTTCTTCTGGGCTGCAGCGACGGCCATTGCTTCACGACACTCCACTGGGTTGCCTGAACGTCCTGACGGTAGTCTGAACGGGGTTCACTGCGCGTTTAGCTAGCGTACGTCTGCGAGAGCCTTGTGTCTCGACCACGGGCTGATGCCAGTCTGTCTACGACTCGAGCTGTCGTATTACAGTAGCTAACTAAACTTTTGATTGCAAACAGACCAATGCATGATGACCGTTCGTAAGAACAGTTTAAATAGTGTTAGGCGCGCCTCCCACCCCGCGGCGCCTTTCGTCGCGCATGCGTCACTGCCTTCGCCCCGCGCACTCCCGGTGCATGTCGTGTGGAGCACCAGCGTCCTTCACGCAGCACCCTTGCACCAGCCAGCCCTCGATACCCTCAACACTTCAGTGGGTTTTCAGTTTTTGCGTATTTACGATTTTTTTTTATTTAATCCTTATCGAAGTAAATCTAAGTTAGATGTATCGCTGTTCGATTTGTACGTCTGCGAAATGAAATGCGATGTTTTTGTAATCTATTTCTTATTTTTAACCGACTTCATTAACAATTAATATTATTGAAATGAAACGGAAATTGCCAATTTTGTCAAAGTTCGTATAACATTAGATATTTATCTTTCGTAATCAATCTTTCGTATTTTTCAAACATTTTTGATCAATTTTAACAACATGTCTCCGTAATTCAAAATCGGGTAAAACCGAGATTCCATACCTATTCACAAGTGATATAATTAATGAGTATAAAAATAAAATAAATCTACACGTAGATAATGTGGATTGATTTATTATTTTGTCTCCTGTATATGCTGTATATCTATATGCTAATATGTATACTACTATTTTATGTATTTCCGTGGTTTTTCATACACATTTCTTTGTAGTGTAGTAACATTGTATTTAATGTTTCATATTGGCTATATCTCGGCCTTATTTTACTAGGAAGTTACACGTCAAGCCATCGAAACTCGGAACAGGATATCGTTAAGTCACTGTAATAACTATAATATAATAATATTGAACAAGCATTCCTACGTAGAACTGAGTACATTAGTTTTTGCACAATTAGATATGAGTACAATGTAAAAAGTAATAATGTTATACTTGATCGAAGGGATTATTAACCTTTTACTAGTAATGGCATACAGCTTCTTGTAATCTAGTACTAATGGACGCATACGGAAATTATGGTATTGTTTTATTATTGAAGAAGCAAATGGAATATGTAGTTTACCTGATGGTAAGTGTGAGATATCATCTGAAATCAATCTGAGATAAGAGTGAAGTCCTACCAGAGCTCAGCGATAGACGCTATCTTTCAGGAATTAAATGGATGCTTTTTGAATAAATGTCATTAACCAACCAAAGTCTTTTCGACTGAAAAACAAATAATAAAAAACTGTGAATCGCAAAATGGTATAAAGTTTCTACTACTTAGCTAAGTGGCATATTATTAATATTTTTCTCGATTAATTTTCTCTTTTTAGTTTTACGAGAATCGGACCAGTGGCTTAGGAGTTTAGGTAGTCCATGACTTTATAAAAATAAACTGTAATGTAACTTTTAGGGTTGATTAGAATTTTCATATAATCTTTCATTTCGATTTTCTAGTTACCTAGTTTAAATAAACTTAAACGTGTGTTTATACTTAGCTTTATGAACCAGATATTTATGCCATGTTTGAATACAAAAAAAACATAGCAACATTTTAATAGGTGAAGCGATTGTATTTATAAAGGGTTTTTTAAGTTCAATACCCAAAAGGGTTGACAAGGGGACTTCGTTACTAAGATACAGTCAAGTATCCGTTTGTCCATCCTACAGCTGTGTCTATTGAACCGTAATAAATAGAAACATATTTTTTTACCACCACAACCATCCATCCATCAGCCTTTAAGGTAGTGAACCTTGGACACAGGCCTCCTCTAATTGGCTCCGATCCAACCGATCCTGTGCCCTGAAAATCCAACGGTTTCCCGCCATCCTCTTCAGGTCATCAGTCCATTCATTTCATGACACAAAATAATACAGTAATTTAAAAATACTTTTAAAATCTGCTTTGAACTCTATATGTTGGTACGAAACCTATATTAACAATTTTTTATACTATTAACTGATCTGTCAGACCTTGCCCTGCCAGTAATTTAAATTTGTAATAAAAAAATGACGACAATAATCAAAGTTACATATCTCTCCGAAATTTATTAAAATCAATCCGGTAAAGTCGGAAATTAGCTCGGACAAAAATCGTGACACAATATTTATATATAAAGATATTTTTTAGTGGTATGCAATACCAATACTATGTTACGTAATATAAACCTATCTATTCATTCATACGTTTTTTACGCAATATTTTACGATACAGGGTTTTTATTTATGTCATAGGTACTTTATAATACCAATTTTCCTCAAATTACATTTTCACTCTTTTCCTGTTATCTACTACTCAATCAGTTAACATTAACAATGTAAATATTACCTGTTAACGGGTTTACTAGGAAAATCATTAAAATTTCATAAACTGATTTATGGTTAGCGGTGACCTGAAATTGCTAGTACAAGATATTATTAGCTTCATCTATTCATTGTAAAAGTAGCAAACGAGCATGCAGTCTATGGTAAATGGTCATTATCGCTCATGAATGTTAGTAGTCAATCCCAAGTAAGATTGAATCACACCTGAGGTTGAACACAGAAGCGTTTTAACCCCTGAGGTTAGATTTTACAGAGGATTATGAATTGTTAAATTGATTTGTCCGAAACATAGGCATCACGAGTCAAGTTAGACTTTCTAATTTAGTATTAGTTTTGACAAAAATAACATAATTGCGACCTTCAAAACTCTTTAAATAAAGCCTCTATTACAAATATAAAGGAAAAAAATCCAACATAACCTAAAGATAAAAGATTTCGCAATAGTCTAACATATAGGAAGAATTCAGAGCCATAATTCATAGGAAAACCACAAGATGTTTAATTATCGACGTTTGTGTCATCTATATGGGTAATTATTGTATGACTGTTAAATTTTTCTTTCATTATAAACCCATTACAGTTTCATTCATGGTCTCGGGGATCCCCAGATAAGGGTTTTGGTCATATTCCACGTTAAGTGTCATTAAATATAGCTTCAATTTTCAAGGTCGCGGGTGTAGAACGTATGAAATCTACAGAAAGGGCTCTAATTAATAGTATGAGATATTTGGTTTCACCTCCGGGGGTATTCCCGCTATATTTTCTGTTTTCATTCCTTTTTACACATCGTATAATCATAAGTATAATAGAGAGAAATGTGAGTCAAATCACCAATACTTTCAAATTTGGCCATTTGCATGTTTTATGACACCTCAAACTACTTTTTTGAAATGGTTTCTATCGTACATGAGACTGAAAGTGGTGTTAGATGGGAACCTGAGTTTGACTTCAAAATCCCTAAGGAATAATCTAGAACGCCTCGGATGTCTTAACCTTGCTTGATTATGCGTCTGTAGTCTACCTGCTGATAAGTCATTCATCTAATAATCCTAAGTACGATTCATATCCTCCTTCAGTAAGTTAAAGCTACGTTGCTATCCTTTAGGACTAAGGTTTTGGGTAGTGTGACCGGGAATCATTCGTGACGTAAGAATGACGTTGCTGCCTCCAGGGTTGAACGATACGAGTATTCCATTTGGAAAATTTTAGGATATCATGACGCAGGTGTATGAAACAGGTATTCCCAGGTTTGAAGGCGAGTCTCGTTCAGATAATCGTCTCTATAATTAAATAATGGGTACAAGGAAATATTTTTTGCCTGTTATAAAGACGTTAATTTAAAGTAGTCGGGTAGGGAAGAATTTGATAACAATTTTCCTTAAGATTTATTAAGAGGTCTTTACACAATTTTTTGTTTATATTTTAGTACGATTGGGTTTCAATAACCTACACATTTATGTATGTATGTAAAGTATAAAAAAAAAAACCTAATGCTGACATAAATTTGGGTGCAGGTAATAGTAGAATTTGTTTTTATGATATGGTATTCAAATTTTTTGAGTGTAAAAGTATACCAATCCGTTTTCACACATAGGCGACTAGAAGATAAAACTAATAATATTTTGCATCCCCGATGGGAAGATGAATGATTTTGGTATTTTGGGCAGCAAAGAATGAAATTTGGTAGATTTAAGAAATCGAATAATTCATAGCAAACGAGCATGCAGTCCACCTGATGGTAAGTGGTCACTGCCGCCCATGGACATCAGTAATCATCCTCAAGTA
>DWNR01003638.1:0-11596 GCA_018250455.1 Polygonus leo | reverse complement strand
TAGAAACTTAAAATTTGGTACAGGGGTTCCTTTCATGATCTAAGTGAGCACTAAGAAAGGATTTTTCGAAATTCTACTCAAAGGTGTTTTCGACTTCTACGCGGGCGAAGTCGCGAGCAAAAGCTAGTACTGTAATATAATCCCTGGTACCACAGAACCAGTTCAATGCTTTACTATTTACATTGATTTTGGTGACCATTGACATATCTATTTTTGATTCATAGCAGTAATGTTAATTTATGCTATGTAAAAAGTAAGAGTGTCTGGGCAAAGATGTGTGTGGTAGTGATAAATGTATTCGATTTGTTTTAACGCATCTCTTGTTGACTTCAAGTGGGATTGTAATTGTTTTTATTGAGTTCTTTACAGACTGATGATGGGTAGTAAAACCCCACCAGGTATCAATGCTGAATAAAGTTAAAATATATGTATGCTATATTTTATTAATTTAGTGTACAATAAAATAATGTTAACTAATTAGAAGTAGAAACTGCAATAGCAATTGCCAGCAGTAATTTATGAAAGTTCCAGTTTATTTATTTATGCATATAATATAATATTTTTCGTATTTGCTCAGGCAATTTGTATTTGTACTAATACAAAGTACAGTCACAAAATTTATTAATATTCAATTTACCATATAGAATCGCGTAGCAGGCTGTATTTTTTTTAAATAGTTTTATTTTTATATGAATGTTGGACTAAAACCTTTGAAATTATAATAATATACATACAAAGTAAAATATGCACTTGGCATCCATAATCTTTACCTTTCGACTTTTAACATTATTTATTGACATCAAAGGTAAACATAAATTATCAGTAAAATTGTTGAATAACAGCAAAATCTGGTAACTGACTTGAAACTAAAATTTAATAATGTAGATTAAATTTTTCGCAATGCAGACTCCTTTACAGAGAACGCAGCCCATTTTTTTTTGCATGAGACAGCAAAGCCAAAATGAAATGTACGATTTTATATTTACTTCGTTTGCTCATCTATCGCTTGGGCTGCTCAAGTATAACATAGTAATAAATAAAATAGTTCAAGTGATGGCATTGTAATTTAAAATATTAATTGGATGAATAATTGGTTGGCATTGTTACATTGGCATTGGCATATTTCTTTAAACATACACCTTTTCTCTTAAAATTTGATGTCCATATCAATTATGGTTTCAGAGACATGTCAAATTATATTTGTGATAGTAGACAGACAGCAGAGCTTATATAATGAGCTTTTTTTAGCACCTTTTGAGTCCGGAATCCTAATTGGGTACTTTCAGAAACATTGTATGCTAGACAACATGTAAACCAAAAAAATATTAAATAGTTATTTATCATGTACATTTAGCAAACAAAGCAAGTACAACATACAACATGTACAACATACTCTGAAGTTTATTCCCGCTAAACAAACGGTTACTAATTTTGTGCAGAGTTAAAAAAAAAGGTATATGTATCCACCAGCAATCCTAAAACATTTCAGTTTTCATAGTTATTTTATGGTCAACTTTTAAGCGCTAGGTGTCCCCAAACCGTTATTGCAATAAACTGCTCTGCACACCAACAAAATACTACTTAATACATTACTTACTATCACAATACATAAATATTGCTATACCAACAAGGTCATAATTATGTTGTAAATGTAATTAACATAAATGTGCAATAAATGATTTCATTTCATTTAAATGCACCCTATTATCAAATTACATTAAGTAATTATATGTGAATAGATGAGCCCAGCAACTGTCTCAAAGTGCCATTTTTAAAACTTCAAGCAAGTAGAGTCACTTTCTATTTTTGCATTGATTTTCATATCATTGAAAAAGATAATTTTAAGACAAAATAATTATTATACTAATCATACAGGAAAATAATTTGTTTATTCATAGTTGTAATGTCTATAAAAGTAACATAAAAGCAAATGTGAAACTTAATTAATTAGATTTAGTGGATGTTCCATCAATTGAGGCAAAATAAAAACAATGTAATACATACTTGTCAACAAATGTAGATATGAGGGTCAGCATCTCAATGATGAGCCGGTCAACAATAACCGATTCCACTACTTTGGGCATGCGTACACGAGGCTCCACTCCTTGCTGGGACCTGGGTGAGGGCCTAGAAGGCGAGTACACCTCTGTGTCGTTTGGTGCCATATTTTTGCACCAACAATGACCCATTACCTAAAAAACATTCAATATCATAAATTATTCTGAAAGTTCTCTAAAACCAATCACTTGAATACTCTTGTATACAGGAACTGCTTAATCTAATCTCCCCTATGTTTAATTTCTAGATGTTTAGATGACAGATTATCGTATCAGGTTGAAGTTTCTATGGTGCATATATAATGATTTAAATCTTAGTTTCTATTTCATACAGCTAAGGAATGGAACACTTTGCTGAAATGCACAATGGTGAAAAGCTTTTTTTAGTCGCATTTTTTAGCGCATGCTACAGACCTCAGATGTTTTTCTACCGCTGACAACTAAAGAGAGGGTGGTGGCATCTGTCTGTTTGAACCACTCAAGTTCTACACATATTGATAAGGGGATTTTTCTATGTATTAAATAATAGTATTCCAATATTGGCTACATCACATGACTCAATAAGAATTAGATCAAAATCTTCACAATGCACACACTTCTTATTCATATGAAATTATTATAAATGTTACAGCAAAACCTTGTGTGCAAAGGAATTAAGTTTACAAAGAGGTTATTTTACCGAGAACTGGAACCCACTGCACATTAGAGCCGTAACTGCTGTGTCGCATGGGTTCAGATTCATGCAAATAAGCACATAATAGAAATGAAATATCTTCTGTATTGAATAAGATCTTCTGAATCATTTCAATGAATCATAAATAATTGAACTTCCACATTTTGAATTGCATTGCTTTGCAGAGACAAGTTATTATTGGGTTACAATACATCTGGTAAAGAATTCTTGTCAATATGTTATTTTATTATGAATTTGAATTTGTGTTGCATAAACCAATGTAATTTAGTAATGCTTAAGAAGTCTTGAATTAAACTTGCAAAGACTTACCACAATTTAACCTATTTTTTAGAGAAATTAAACATTTTATGAAAGAGAACATAAATTGTATCACATAAAGTTATTGTTATTCTCCTCTATTTCCAGAACATTGTGCACTATTGTAATATATTATAATCAGCATAATTAATTCATTAATTAAAAAATCAAATCAGGAAAAAGTAATTGTTGTTCTTGGACTTTTACTCGTAATAGTTCCTACAAATTGCAATTAATTAATTTCCTTATGAATATGTATATGAGCACTAAAACAGAATTTTATTCACTCGGTATTTTGTACTTCAATCTAAACCAAAACACATATTGCTCTAACCGAAATTTACAGATTTTTTATTGGAAAATTCAAAATTAATATCGATTCATTGTTGTCTATTCACAATAACACAAAATACCTTTAAGTTTATCGCAACAATTTAAATGATAATATTATAGTAACTACTTATTCCATGGATCGATACTTGTGCGTTATAAATGAGCGGTGATTGTGATCTCAGTACGACCCGTCTTCAATGTCAAATTGATTCTGGATTGTTGAAAAATACTGATCATGAAGCAATAAGTTTCTAACAGCTAAATGTACCTATCAGCGTAATAATACAACAATGAACACGATGGCCAATACATAACATCTGGTTTTATATTAATAAAGAATATTTCTTACCAGAACTCGCTACTCATTTCTTAAACAAAAGGAACCAAAACAAAAAAAAGCACACGAACGTTAAACTCAAACAGAATTATATAAGATTTGCATTTTTGTAAACAAGCTGAAATGATAGATTTTCGTACGCTATAGGCTTGTTGTAAGGTAGGATACAAAATAATGTCAAACGGCCATCTATCTTTCTAATGTCAAATGGTTATGGATTGGCATTGCTAGTGTTGCAACTACATACACAAAGTTAATAAATAATGGTTGCTGTGCGCACAGAACAACAAACATTGTCGATTACTGATATGGTTTTAAATTTTTAATTTGATTTATCGATTATCTGACGCACAAATCTACTTACTATGATTGGAATATGTAATATTTTTAACATGACTGTGTTATTATTTTCTGAAAGTACAAAAACTTGTTAATATTTAAAGTATAATTATATTGTTACTATTTATAATGTCACTATTTCACACAACAATAATCAACGTTACACTTTATTGTTTAAAACCTGGAAAGAAAATAACGTTGTAGAAAGCAGCCCTGAGGACGATTACAGTGTCATCAGTAGGCGAACTGTGGAACTTCTCGCGCTTTCGAGCGCATGCGTGACTGACACTTGTGGAAATGAGCGGTAACTCATATTAGTTCAAATGTTTCTGATAAGTTTTAAGAACATTTAAGGAGTAAATTGGCGATAAGCCAGAAACAAAACTGTACGAGAAAATGATTTTCAATCTCAATAGTAATGCAAAGCGAAATAAATTCACGAATAACCGGAAAGTAAATAAATATCAATTTTATTTCGCAAATAAATGTTTTTAGTATAAATAGATACTTGCTTAGTATTTGTTACGATTTTTTTTAAATTCATACTTCGAATTGAAAACGACCTTCATCAATTTGTTTATTGGATAAAAATATTTTATATGAAATTTAGTAGGTGTGTTATAGATAATTCGCGAGTGGGTTAACAGAAAAAACCTGGCAATGGTGGTTCATGTGTGGTGAAGTGGTTATGAGGATAATTATTTTTAATCTAATTAAGATTCTGAAATAAGTCATTAAATACGTTAAAATATTGAAGTAGCGTCAATTGGGGGAAGCTTACGGCCTATACAATTGTACACATACGGTTTACCAAATACTAATTTTCCATATTCGACGCAATTCATTAACAAAATTTTCATTTTATTATTATCAATTTTAGGACCTTAGCCCAATATGAGATTGCATGGTTGTATATAAAGTAAACTGTTCTATCTTTCCGAGAGAGATTTGCCCACGAATATAGCTTCAAAACAAATGCCCTCGTTCGGAGACTCTTCACGCTGATTTCGGGGGCTCTTTTTTTCAGTCAACACATGGTATTTAAATTAACGTAGGTCAAAATTGTGTAACTTCCACAATTTCGACGGTTCACAGCGGAAATAGCGTATAACAACAGCGTAATAAATATTTTAAAAGGTCGTGGAACATTTACAGTATATGTTAATAACATTGTTAAAACTAAGTTTAAAGTTAATCTATTCCATTCATCAATTCATTTAATATGAACAACAAGTATATATCAATGGAAACATTAAACATAAATCGTGACATAATCTAACACGCAGGCCGAAGGGCCAAGCAATTACCTTAGGAGGCACATTCTATTTACGATATCGGAAAAGTGAAAAATAGGTTATATTGGGTTCAGCGGCGGCCTTTTCCATTAGTGTCTGGTTTATAGGACCCGTTACACCGAAACCTACTCCCCACATTAATTCGTTATCAATTAGTTAGATTGAATAAAGTTTCAAATCGAATTACAATTTGCCAGAAGGTTTGTATTAATTATACATATTGTAACTATAGAATATTATTATGTACGTAGTACATACATAGGAAATACTCGTATCTATAAACAGTTTTGTCTATCTCAGAAATCTGGCATCCCAATTTCTGAGAAAGATAAAACTTTGTCATTCATTGGTTACCTACATATATTGTGCAAAGGTAAGGAAGTTAAAGTTATATAGCTAAAGATAACATACCTTATAATATACTAGCCTAGCCATATGAAGGAGAAACTTTCATATGTTGTAATGTTTCGTTGTACAAGCTATTAATCGGTATTGGGGAGGCATAATCCTTAAAATACGCGGTAGAAGTAATGAATCGAAAATAATGAATCGGCCAAATGCGAGAAGTTGCACTCGAAGGTTTCCGCAGCTAGTCCCAACAAAATGTCGTTAATTTTAGAACAATGAGTAGATGATGTTGCACCTATAGTGTATATTTCACGTAGTAAAATTAGTTTCGTAACTATTTTATTTTGAGTTTTTATTGTTACAGCCATAATAATACACAAATTAATCGTTTACCTATGGACAACGGACATTTAAGTATATCTAACGATGGATAAACTTCAGTATTAAACTGGACACAACTTTTAGTGTTAAAGAATATTTAATTACTTTTTAATTACGGGAAAATACAATTTCAGTAGTGCAGCGAAACAAACAATAAGTTTTAGTGAAAACTTTGTTCACGTGTTCGCAAACTCCGAGCGGCGCGGTTCCGGCCGCAGAGCCCGCATGCGTCGTAGCTCGTAGGCCGGACCACCACGAAGTTACTCCTGTCGCAACTTCCATAACTTTCTTTCCACAACTTTGTTTATTTGAATATTAAACTTTCAAATATAAATTTTTACTTAAATTATATTTAAAGTAAAATTAAATAACTATACAAAAACAAAAAGGTACTAAGTTAATTCTGTACTTAAGTGTACACACTTTTAAACATTTATTTTATTTATTGATGGAAGGCAACGATATAATTGAAACTAATTATTTATATTATAATAAAAATTAAAATAAAAATAAAAATTACTTACATTATAACATAATTAATAAATTAATAAGCGCACATGATTAGAACTAGCGCAGCAATTGTTTAATATTTTTGTTTCCATTTAATTTATTAGTTGTAAAGTTTGTGGCATGAGTTCAAACTAAATTTTAAGTTATTCAAAGTACGTTAAAAGTTTTACATATAACTTTTCAGCAGCTTTTACTTTCAGCAGCAGTATCGATTTTTTTTTAAATTAGCGCGCGCTGTCAAGATTGGCACGTGTCGCGACAAAGTAAAGTTTGGGTCGGCAATTAAAGTTTGGTGGTGGCATGTTTATAACGAGTCGGGAATCGTATTGGTGTTCCTCCATCGACGTGGTGGCGGGTGTAGCTGACGGTGAGGCTTCCCCACGATCGATATTTGGGTGCGCCGCGGAGTTGCGCTGCAGTCGTCGTTCGCCCTCCTCCGCCGGTCGTCGTTGGCTCGTCGCCTCCGATCTGTGCGGGTGTATACGACACTTTGACGGCCGACCGCGCCGTGATAACACGCGACGATGCGCGGCGACCGCGCCGCTCGCGACACGCGGCACAACAAGGACCACGAAAACTTAAAATCATCACTGAAAAAGGGCACCAAATCCAAAAAGAACCGGGTAGTCTTCGACGAAAGTGCCAATGAATTTTTTGAGGCCGATTACATTATTGTCGTGCGAGACGAGTGTGGATACTCAGATGAGGGAGAAGGCGAGGAATGCTCCGGCTGCGGTGCGTGCGAGCGTTACCAGGAGCCGGAGCCGGGTGCCCTGAGTCCTCCAGAGGGTTACAAGGATCTGGGGCTGTTCAACCGGGACGGGACACTGCGAGAGCAAGCATGGTGGGAGGCCGGAGACGTGTTGCTGGTGGGCGAGCGCTCGGGCACGGTGTTCACTCCGCAGCACCTGCAGCTGCTGCGGCGGCTACAGCGGGAGAGGATGCTGCGCTCGGCGGTGTGTGCCGACTGCGACGCGCACGCTGCCCTCCACCAGCCGCTCGGTGAGTCACCTCTGTCCTTGCCAAGGACGAACGTCGTCCGGTTGGCCTCTCGTCTCGAGTTACTCGTCTCACAATGCTCGCGTCAGTTTTTAATCCGTCACGCTGCAAACGCTCCACGTTTGTCAACACGACGATGGACGTGAGAAACCTTATGAATATTTCTTTCATGCTCGATAGCAAATAATTGGTTTTTGTTCGTGATGTACTAAACGACGACCTTCTAAATGTATAACGACTATTATAGTAGTAATTATTATTTACATCGGTGAATATGTCAAACAATTTAATTGTTTGTATATAAACGCTATTGCGGCATTGCTACTGGCTAATTATTATGCTATGCGAGATGACAAGTTTTATATTCAATAACTGTGACAATACTAGCGTTGTTTGCAAATAAATGCTATGATGTGAAGAAGCTCAGGCGAAAATATAAGCGTTGCGTCAAAATAACAATGGACCGTTTAGTCTGAATCATTATAGCATCATATAAAACCATTTTAGATCGTTATTAGAACAGCTGACGTAAGTGGTGCCAGGTTGTGAAACAGACAAGATTCTAATGTGTCTAACAAAATAACAGCGGGAATCGTATTAGGTCTATGCCAATTTACATTTCGGAAAAGTTATTATAGACAATGTGGGGACTAGATTAATTTATTAAAGGAAGGCTTAACAATATATAAATAAAATTTCGTGTATTTATAGCAGGTATACCTACTTATTCAGAGATGACCCGTTAGTTTAGTATTGTCCACCAACACTCATTAATTGAGGTTCTTCCGGCACACTTCTCACCTCCACTGCGAAATACAAGTACCTAAAAGAGTCTCAATAGGATGTTTCAAATGTCAAAAATATTACGATTTTTTAAATGCTTATTTGCATTGTCTTATAAATACCGCAATGCAACTGCCGCCTTTGATTAGCGGTTAAATACAAATGATTATTTTTATTTTATTGTATCATAAATATTTTGTAGTTATGTGGTTTTACGTAATGAAGAACAGGCGAATTTTCAAAATACTTATTTATTGTAAGTCTGATTAGACTGTAATTAAGGTGTAGTTTGGTAGCGAATTCAAAAAAGCCTACATATCAGAGAATAATCCTCTCCAATTTGCGAGATCCGAATTAGATCTGACGATTTTTGTATCGTAAAATAAAGAGGGAACGGCTTTATTGATTACTTCGAATTAAAATACCTACATGAAAAACTGCTGCAAGAGGTTGCTGAAAATATTACGCCTAGTTGGTCATCTTTCTCAAAATAGACTGCAAAGTATACCTGCCGCAGCTTAGCGCCCATCTCAAAAGATATTTTGAGATCTGCTTATTCTTTTCACTTTAAAGATAGCCTAGTTGTCGATTCGACCTTCATTCAATTCATTCAACCTTGTATCCATAATATTATATTTATTTTCAGGCACTTAATATGCTCTATATGATATTACTATATGCCAGTCATGTCATGGTATTGTGACCTATTTCCCGCTATCAGATACTGGTTGTGTTCTTCATATGGGGAAAATAACCAACCCTACCCTACTACTACTACCTACCAACTAGATCTCTACCCTACTAGATCTGTTCTTCCATGAACACCTAGCCGTTTAAAATCCAATGGCATTGTATCACGTAAATGTCAATTAAGTGTAAGCCTGAATGTGCATAACGATCCCGTTCATAAATAACACAAAAATATATAAATTTAATCGCAACTCTTAGTATTTCAACGAACGTAATTCCTTTTAAATAAAATAAATCCATTCATCAATTAGATATTTCAGTAGGAAACTTTTAGAAAGCTATTGAAAGAAAAATAAACTAACATTAAGACTGTTTGCTTCAAAGTCGCCCGTAGAATTGGAAAGTTCAGAAGAAACAACGCAGACTAAAGACACACTAGGATCTGTTATTGTTACAGTGAGTTTTAACGTCAAGCAATATGGCTAAATGGTCTTGAGTTATCTATGTCGCATGAACACACAGTATTAACATCATAAGAGGATTGTGCACTACTATCTCATTCATACTCATGATTTTCTTGAGGTACTCAACGAAGAATATAAAGGTATGTAAAATTATCGGAGGCGGAGAAAGGTATGAGTCGGCGCATGTTCGTAAGTATACCATTTTTTTCAGGGATTCTAACGCATCTGCGACCGACGCGTGCTGCTGCTTTGCGATGGAAATAAGTATGATGATAGCAACTCTATGAATTAAATCTAAATCCTTACATAAATAAAAACAAATCCGATATCAGATTGTTAGGACTCTACTTGTAAGAACTGGTCTAAACTCTCTTATACAACAAGTATTCATGTGATGTGATTGTTTACGAGCTATAATAGCTGGCATCGAAATGGAATAATATTCAGATATTAATTCTGTACAGTATGTACTATAAGGTAATCTGCTGATTTAATCGTACCCAAAGTAAAAAGATAATAGGATAAAACTATTAAATTAAAATACAAAAGAAAGCGTTTAGAAAAAAAAACTACATACATTTTCCGAAAGAAAGCTAATATCCACGATGAAGATAAATATCCGAGAGTGTAGGATTGGGACTTAAGCTGGTGCAAGTCGGATCGCGAACGGCGGCAAAAGCTGCACTGTTTGTAAGTTAGAACTTGAATTTGAGACTCTTAAGTCGGAAATATCTGAAAAGAATATAAAGTATACTGAAGTAATATTGTCTTTACAAGTGTTTTATTCATGATAATAAAACTACTTATTATCACCAATAAAACACAACAACAACAACAAGCTGGACTGTATTCTGAACAGTCATGGTTTCATGATGAATTTTTACAAAAAGAAATCTATAACACAAACAGTACGGGCTTCATTAGGTGATGTTAATACCCAAATTGTTTTAAATAATTGTCTGATATATTTGTATTGTGTAGTTGGAGTTGTAGTCAGTGCCAAGTTTGGAGAGAGAGTGTCTATGAATGTATGTGTATTGGTCGCTGATATCAAATTACCTGGTATTAAACAATCACTTTAAAATTTTCATTTGGTCTTCATCATCGGTTCTACTTTACCAAATGTTACTTTACGTATGAAAATGCTCGACTTGTCTTTGAAAATACCAAAATCGCGATAAGTATGTTTATAAAATTATCTATAGAGGAGTTTTCTCAATTTTACAACCATCGTCAAAACTAGATTTTGACAAAAACGGAACTAAATTTGAGTCATACCCATGACAAGAGTTGTGAAATAACAAACAAAAAAAATGTCAAGACAAATTGAGAACCTCCTATTTAAAAGTCGATTAAGAAAAATACAAAACCGGCGGCAATCTTCTTAACGTCAATTAATACACAATTAATTGAAATAAATACATAAAAAATAAAAACGTACCTTCCATCACAATCAATGTTCTGATAAAGTTAAATGTTATTTAAAGCAGTGGGATAATCTGAAAATGGAAATTGCAATGTAGTTTAGCACGGCTGATTGTAAATTTGCCGTGGGCCTGTTCAGTTTACCCCTCACTCGCGAAATCGCATCTCCACAGGTAGACGTGGGGTCCCAGTTCATTTCGGTCCAATTATCCGGAATTGTATCTCTATATCTTCTATGGTTCGATGGGGCGTTACCTTCTATAACTGTCGAAACATAAATTTCAATAGCTGTTAATAAATAATGATTTCACCGGTTGGTTCTAGGCTATTTCGTATTTTGAGATAACAAAGAGTGACCTTTACTAAAACGCCGGTTACAATTTTGTTCTTGAATTTTTACACGGCTTTAGGTTTTGTTAGCGATGTCTAAATTAGAGAGATAAGTGGAAAAAATGATAAATAATATCAAATATAAGGTAATTGTATTTTACAGTACTTTAGGTTGATAGTTAGTACGTAAATATATTGACTTAAATGTAGAGACCCAATAAATATATAAACGATAAATATATAAAAACTTTTTAACTAAAAATAGAACCGACTTCAAGATGAACTAAAAAGTGAAAAATAATTAATAATTTTGA
>DWNR01003637.1:0-11596 GCA_018250455.1 Polygonus leo | reverse complement strand
GAAACACAATAAATTGCTTCACGGAGGATTATGAGGGTGGCGGTGGTACCTCCGGTCGAGCTACATGAGTTCTACCACCTGTCGAAAGTTAAATAAAGGCGTGTAATAAACTCTGCTTGTCACAGTACCTTTGTGACAAATCTTTAGCTCCACAAATAGCAGTTGATTAATATTTGTACCTAGGGATTTGCCCAGTGATTCCCGTCGGCTCATTTAACACGGATTAATGTCTGGCTTACAACGGTCGGTAATGCAATAAAAACTTACTCAGCTTACGCGTTACCCGTTGTGCTTAAGTCCTGGCTAGGAATTACGTTTAGATTTCAGGTAATTGTATCTGGTATTGAGAATATTCTTGTGCACACACAAAGAATGTGGTTCATAGAATAGTTATATTTCGCTAATTTTGCAAGACATGTTGCTTCAGATGCATTAACTTTAACTCTGTATCATTTTTTATTACAATAAGTTTACTCATACAGAAATCAAAATTATTAATATTCTTTTATACTACCACATTTCTAATGAATTTGTCAAACTATTATTGATATTCAAATAAAAACTTTTTAACTAAAAATAGAACCGACGTCAAGATGAACTAAAAAGTGAAAAATGATTAATAATTTTGAAATCGGTGCCAAGTGTGGCAAGAAAGAGGTATATAAAGCGAAGGAGGGAGATGGCACCGACATCAAAATTATTAATTATTTTTCTCTTTTGGGTTCGTCCAAGTCGGTTAATAATAAGATTTTCAATCACATTATCTAAATGTAGCTGAAATGCGAATAAATGTTTCGCAGAATATAAACTACAGCTTCAGAATGTTTTATGTATAAACAAGTAGGAAGCACAGTGAAAATACGAAGAAGTTGGTTCAAGAAGCATATGTAAAGAGATACATTGCTTCCTCGAACCTCATTTATATGAAATTAGCTTCTAAACGTAACTTCACCTAATGAATTCAGGTCAAATTACACTAATAATTTTAAAATTTTGTAAGATTTTTGTATTTATTAAATATACATAATTTAGACAATTTGAACGGTATTTATATACGGTACAGAAAACAAGAATTGCAACTAAATTATATGTAAACTCAAATATAAATAACAGTTGTACAATTAGCTGAATAAAATGTGCTAGTACTTTTATACAAGATTTGTTTAATACTTTTGAAACAGCCAATATCAATGCGAATATTTAAAATAATTAATACAATATTATCAAACTTCAATGTCAATACGAATATTTAAAATAAAAAAAACGCGCGTACGTAGGAGCTGCGTGCACATTAACTATGTTCAAAGTAGTCATACTGATAGCTTTAGATATGTTAGCATGCTGCTGACGCGAACCAATAGAATCGAAGAAATTTACTTCAAAAACATATCAAGTCAATAACTCATAACGTAAAATCTAAATCCTAAAAGCCGCAATCATGGTATTGCTCCACAAGTAGCAGAACTAAAACAAAGCAAGCAAAACAAGCACCAAGGACTGCTAATATAGTGAAAACACTAATGAGTTTGTTTGAAGCATGAGTAAGAGTAGACGCATTTGCGTCCTCAAAACTCAATAATATGAAATTAGTTCTCAGCCGCCTCATACAAAGTCTATTTAGATTAAGATTAACCATATGACATTTTTCAAGACTTCCAATTTAGTCATGAATATCAAATAATATTTTAGCACTACGAATTTTCCATTCCATTTGTGCATTGATTTATTATAATAATTATAATGGTTTAATTTGTTTTTCGATTTTCAGGTGAATAACCTAAATAATATTATTTTTCGAATAGTATACATTTTGCCAAATCCTCCAACCTATATCTTATGTTTTAAATAGTTTAGTAATTTCTGCTATTAAGCCATCGTGACATATTTATTTAAAAATACATTCATAATTATGGCAATGAAATGAGAGTATTCTAAAGTCTCTAAAATCGTTACTTTGAACATTAACTGGCGCAGAAAGCAAACTGTATTCATCCTTTCATATTTTATGAGGAAAAGTTGATGTTATATACTCATGTTTAGACTTCTGATTTATTAATACAGATTCATACATATATCTCAATTACTGTTACTTCTGTTCAAAAATAAGACATTTAATTAAATGTTAACAAAAAGATTAAAACAGTAACCATAATTGCAAAACATTTTTTAAACGGTTTTCAGATTAACCCTATTTCAAAAACATAAATCAAAACGTAGTCATAGAAATACGAAAGATATTAAAGAGCTTCAAGATTCGATTGTTGAACATGAATATTTTGTATGGTATATAGAATATAATACGGACATATACGGACCAGCTATTTTCTTTCAAATCTTCTTTTTTGTATAGAGGTAGCAAACGAACATGCAGTCCACCTGATGGTAAGTGGTCACTGCCGCCCATAGACATCAGTAATCGTCCCAAAGTACAATGATCATACCTTAGTTTGATCACAGATGCGTATATAAATAAAATACAAAATACGTAAATCTATACAAAATACGCACCCCTTGTGTAAATCTTAAAAACGTGCGATACATCACATCGACACCACAAAAGAGCATCCTATTCGCATGTAATTTAATAACGTACGAATATTGACGGGAGATTTGTGGCAAGGTTTTGTTACGAACAAATTGATATCTATGAATACGATATTTCTTTCAGGGGTATAAGGAATGTGTTGTATGGTGTATGTGATAGAGGTATATTTGATGTTATACATGATTCTACTGTGATTGTATCGATATGTGATAAATGATATAATTATTACGAATGGCGAAGACAAAAGAAAAAATGGTTAAATAACAAATATGATTGACTAAGCTTCAAAATCATACATAATTGTCATATACTTACAATGACTACATGATTTCTCCTTTAATAGAGCTATTTTTTCCAGATATATACCGATCATACTGATAGGTATACTAAACGTAGATACAATAAAATGTCATTAAATCCCAAAGAGTAAAGTCAAAAGTATGTGTCAAAAATTTGAGGTAAAACTAGGGATTTTAATAATATCTCCCAATGATCTGACAATGCAATTTTGACAAGTGCTGTCAAAATATGCCCCATACATTTATCTCTCTATCTATACATATAAAATGCTTTGTCCAGAAAGACTTTTTAACGGATCAACGCACAGCCTAAACCGCTGGTCGTAGAGACCTGAACTTCGAGCACGTGTTCTTTGTATGACGTAGGCATCTGATAAGAAAAGATTTTCCCAAATTCTACACCTAAGGAGGTGAAAAATGGGAGCAGTTTGTATGGAACAACGTAATTCCTTGTTATATCTAAGTTATAAAATACGTATAATTATATATACAACAAACAGTGCATTTCCATTGTACTCTTCTTTATGACTACCTTGTCTATGTATCACTGTTAAATAGGAAAAACATGGTTTAAAACATAACTATAAGCAACAAGCCCCAAGTACGATAACATCATACCTGAATTTGATCACAGATAGCAGTAAGATGTTCGCCTCGTATATAAGTATAGCCGGCAACCACGCCTCTGTAAACCGAAACACAAGAATTGCTTCACGGAGGATTATGAGGGTGGCGGTGGTACCCCCCCGGTCAAACTAAAGGATTTCTACCCCCTAGTATGTTAATGTTAAATAGAAAAAACATGGTTTAATACACAACTGTAAGCCATCCAAAGCAGTTTAAACGCCTGAGACACTAAGTCACTACTTCGGAACATTTACATACTACCCTACTCTCAAATTAGCGCCCATTCGTTAGTTTAGGATCTACATTATGCTCAAAGTTCAACTTAACATTTACGATCCCTCAGTACTTTTATGGCTTTTATGGTGCGGTTAGAATGTGGTTAATTGATGCGCTGTCACTATAAAGGTGATTGCACATTGAGTGTTTCCAGTTTCCTTATTGTTTCTTAATTTTGTATTTTAAATACGCAAAATAAACAGTATTAGCAAAAATAACCTTGTCGTTAAGATTTCCACTTGTCGCGCTGGTTCCAGGTTCAAAACCTAGGCACTTACCTTTGATTTGTCAAAATTAGTGTTAAAAGTCATTATATTATGTATTTTTATGTAAAATGATGTAACCTAGAATGTGCCAAAAACGACGATATTTTTCATAGCTCTTACCTCCAAATATCTCAGAAAATATCCCAACAAAGCTCCTGTTAAAAACGAAGTTCTAAGAGGTTCTCCATCGAATTTTTAAGTTTTCGCACTTAAATAACATAGAAAACATGGTTTTTTATACTTTTACGTCCTGCAAGCTGTAAAAAAATATTTTTGAAGAAAATGAATGCATACATCTTTTTGAGTATTAAATTTAATACTTAAAAAGATCTATTTATTCATTTTCTTGATTTTTTTAACCATTAGTATTTTTATAGTGGGTCAGTCTACTCATTTTCATCCTTTGTTACATGTTGCTAGTACGACTTTCCTGTAACTAAGAACTTAAATTGAAGTTTAAATTATTCAGACATTGAATAAAATACAGCTGCTTTGTTTTGGACTCGCTTTTACATGCATTAGGTACAAGGTGCAAGGTGCAAGGTGCACAATAACTCAGCTGCGATAGCACAAAATATGACCAACCGTAATATTTTACTTTGCAAATTCTAGGTAAAAAATATAGAACAAAGTTTAACTATACCTAATAATCCGCATTTACATATCACTCATGTCAAAGTTGTTCTACAACGGGTAATCTACAGTGCTGTAGCATAATCTAAGACTATGTCATTCTTTTCTATAGTATACAATGAGTAAACCTGATTTCAGCCCATCTGATTGTAAGTGGTCACTACCACCTATGGACATTCGACACCAACCCCGAATACAACTCATATCTAAATTGACCACAGATACGTTGCTCTTTGTGGGCTTGAATTCACCTAGAAAGTAAACCCCTCTAAAATCGATGCACAAAAATTGCTACGAACAGTTTTATGTATATAGCGGTAGAACTAAAATTAATTAAATATACAATAAAACTTACCCCGGTTGAACTAACATTAATTAAATATACAATAAAACTAACAAACAACATATTAGACAGTGAGTGTGTACTCGCCTTTACGTAGCACTTAAAACGTGGTTAATTGAAGCATTGTCACAATAACTCAGCGGAGGCGCCGAACACGCGAGCTTGCGTCGAACATTGCCGTGTTTAATTAGTTATATGGTAGGGTTGATGCATTTGTAGTCAATTGATTTAATTGTAATTAATTGTAAAATTGTAATAAAATTGTAATTAAAAAAATAGACAAAGTAGTACTTTGTCTATTTTTTTAATTATTTTTAAAAAAGCGCTTATTTGTAACTAAAGTTTAGTTTTGCTTTCCCTCTATAACATGACTCCAAAATGTATTAAATTGAAACATAATACAAGTTAAAAACAAAAAAAAAACAAATAACAACTCCGATACAACGATGCAGAAATGAACGTGTCATTGTACATTGTACACGTCGACTAAATAAGCCTTTATTTTCGAAACGTTTCGAATCACGTCAAAAATAAACAGAGCGACCACGACCTGGCAAACACAGCGCCATCAGCGCACGCTGCGACCGCAACTAGAAAATGGCGCCAACAAACCAATTAACATAACGTCAACGGGCTGTTCATTGTAACAGTGTGTTCCTTTGTTTTTGGAACTGTCCTAGATCGGACAATACGAAAACACTTATAAACAAGACTATTTATATTTGCCCGCAAATTTTACCCGGGATTTAAATGGCAATTCCTTGGAAACGTAACATCATCAGCTGCTGGTCCCTTCTTATATACTATAAAAGATAACGTCAACGATCCAACATTAACACGTCAAATTGTGCCAGTTGTTACAACTTTTAATAGGTAACCAAAACTATTCACGATAGCTGAAAACAGCAATTAATTGTTCCACTTTGATATTATTCAACGATTATGCAACAACTATATCGCAAAAACTATGCGTCACAAAATATAACCGTTTTGTTAATACCAGCTTGATAAAACCTTATTAATATTACTTACATTGTTAAAGTCTAGTCAACAACAAAGCGACCACGACCGCAAGCAAATTCAACGCCAACAGCCACGCGGCGCCGACCGCAACTAGAAAATGGCGCCAACAAACCAATTAACATAACGTCAGCGAGCTCTGCGTTACAAACTTGTTTTGTTTTTGGGCTTGTCCTAGATTTGAAATAGACATTGATACAATAGTGAACAGATAGAAAAAAAATATATGCAAGAAACATTTCATTTACTGCCGGCAAAATTAACCTAATATTTTAATTTTAGACGTAACGCCATCCCCCGCTTGCCCTTTACTAAAACTAAATAATAACAACAACAATCCATCCAATTAACATAACATCAATAATACTTCTTGATAACTTAATCTGATTGACTTTTAAGAGCAACGTGTCCATAGACCATTTCTGCAAATGTATAGATAGACCTTTTAATTTTATGCATCGGCCTTATCGACATAATTATATGTCACAAAGTCTCACTTACTTTAAATACCCGCTTGGTAAAACCTCATTTATATTAGTTACATTGTTAAAGTCTAGTCAACAAAAATCAACCACAACCTGGCAAATACAGCGCCATCAGCGTACGCTGCGACCGCGCCAAAAAACCAATTGACATAACGTCAAAGAGATGTGTGCTGTAAAAATGCGTTACAGATTTGTTTTTTGACCTGCCCTACATTGGATATAGACACAGCAGTGCACATATAGAGAAATATAATAACCGCAAATTGTGCCCGTGATATAATTATTAATTGCTTAGACGCCATCAGCCGCTTGCCATTTACTACACCTAAATAATGACATCAACAATCCAATTAACATAACGTCTATTGTACAAGTAGAACAATTTTCAACAGACATAGAAATTCCTGCCAATATAGGAATTAGTTGTTCCACTTTGATTTTGACACACCCATTCAAACTATATGTTACAAAATATCACTGCTTGTTAAGATCCGCTTAGTAAAACCTTATTAATATTAGTTACATCGTTAAAGTCTAGTCAACAACAAAGCGACCACGACCTGGCAAATACAACGCCACCAGCCGCGCGGCGACCGCAACTAGAAAATGGCGCCAACAAACCAATTAACATAACGTCAGCAAGCTGTGTGCTTTGACGCCACTAACCCAAATGTTGTATGGAATAAGTTACTTATTGTCGTACCGATTTAAGGGCTATATTAGAATAATAACTTTCATGTACATTTTATTCTTAAAATGTTTTCACTTAATATATTTTATATGTTATACTATGAATGCACGCCAGATTTTACATTTTATGATTTTACATATAAAGGTTGAACATCAATTAATTATCGTAATATATATGTTTGTTAATTAATCATGTCAAATGTGTGTCCTTATTAAAACAAGAAATAATTTTGTCAACAAGCAGTGCTATTATATAAAAAACTGGCATCAATTTTCATTGCGTTTAATTTTTTAGGTATAAAATCGCAAGGCCGAAGTAAAACACTATTAGTAACATTTTGTACAGCAAGAGACATGAGGCAAATTCTGAATAACGTCAAATCTAAACTAATCCCGCAACCACAGCCCCTGGCTCGCGCAGCTCACCGCAACTAGGAAATGGCGCGAACAAACGAATTAACAGGCGCCATTTCGACTATAAAAAGTTAATTTAACGCGAATTCGATTTGTCTCATATAATAGCTATTTATTTTATTCTACCAAGACGTATATTTGTAGTTATAACACATAGTTACTATAGCTAAACTTCACAATACACGAAAGTACAGGAACTGTACAGAAACTCATACATACATACACATCTTCGCGCCAAATCCCTAACGGGTAAGGCAGAGAGTATCGAGTGCCAAACGGCATGGTACTGGCATACTTGCCAGACTTCTTCCAGTTTCATACGCCGATTCTCTCATACTCTCCTCATACGCCGATTTCGGAGACTCTTGAAACCTCCTTCAGACAGCACACGATCAATTTGATCATGAAATGTCAGTCTGTGTCTCTCTCGTTATCTACATCCATCCACATTCGCATTGTATATCTGTTTTGGTAACCTTTCATCCGTCATTCTTTCAACATGTCCGAACCACCGGAGCATTCCCTTTCTCATTTTTACACCAATACTTTCTTTCAGTCCTTCTTTCTCTCTAACCTCTCTGTACAAAAACTCTCACATTGAAATAGCTAATATCCTCGCCATATCGTTAAAGATATTTTGATATAACAAAGTAAACATATGTAATAGACTTTCGCTATTACCAGACACACGAGACAAATTCTGATAACGTCAAATCTAAACAAACCCCACGAGCGGAACCGCTGGCTTGCACAACTCACCGCAACTAGGAAATGGCGCGAACAAACGAATTAGCATGCGCCATTTCGACTATAAAAAGTTAATTAAACGCAATTGCGACATGTCCTGATGTAACACCTGTTTATCAAGCCCTAATTAGGTCAGTTTGTTCAAAGTATTCCATGCTCATGTACAAATCTGTATTTGTAAGGTTAAGGTTTATAAAAGCATTTTTAATGGTAATTTCGAATACCTTTGGTTTTAGGCAAATTTAACATTAGATTCAAATTCATACACTTTCAACATGCGTATAATATAATAAAATATTTTAAATCCAGGAATAAAATCAAGTTCAATCATTCAAATTAAGATACGTAAGGTTTTACCTCGTTGGGAGATATGTGATTACAGGCCGTAGTTATATAGGGCATAATCATTTTAGTCCTCAGGCTAGACCTGATTATAAATGTATATGACAGAAGCGTCCACACAAAATCGGGATCATGAACTGACTGAATGCATGACAAAAACCACATGGTTTTTATGCACTGTAATTATGTAGTTCCTTTCAGTTAAATAGGGATTACGAAGTAAACATTCAACAAACAAGCCAATTTCTATTAGTAAGAAGAATGATACTTCCTCTAAAAAACAGTCCAAACATTTTCTAAATGCACAAACAAAATATGCCACAGAACTAAAACTTCAAATATAACGTCTGATTGTAATCCACTAATTAGTTTTAGTTAACTACATTTGCATAGTAGTTGTTCAACACTGTTCCGACTTCGCAACAAAAATATGAAGTTTCAAGTGATATAAAACCAGATCCAGTTAATGAGAGAAGTTGGATTAATGACCTGTGCTATTACCAATGATCAAGCGATAAGCGACTAAAGATTTATCTACTTAAAGAGTCATCAGTGTCACAAATCTCATTATTTTAATACGTGCGTATTAAGTATGTGGTGTCATGTCTGATGTCATGTCACATGAGTATGTGGTGTCATTAATTTAAATTCAAGCATGATTATGTAGTTTCTATCAAACAATAATTATATTAATTCTAAAAGTATTTTTAAAGAAACATCGCGAAAATCTTGTGTTCCACGAATACCTTTGTGGAAATTGCATCACGGTATATGTTTTCAAATTCAATATATTACTTCTTACTTAGGTTAAAAATGTGTAGCCACTCATGTTAGTCCACAGCATATTTTTTGATATAGATAGAATTTACTGTTTGATTTATTTTGATGTAGTTGCTACGTGCAACAGGCTTAAATATTTATTTTATTTTAGTTTTTAGTATTTTTGTTATAGCAGTAACAGAAATACATGCTCTGTGAACACAACATCAGATACAGCCTGGTGACAGACGGACAGACAAACGGTCGGACAGCGGAGTCTTATTAATAATGTCCCGTTTTTACCCTTTGGGTACAGAACCCTAAAAACGAAAGTAGCTAGTTCTAGTTCTAGTACAAGATCTTATATGGTTTTTTGTTAGTATCCTACTCGCTAAATTAGGTCTTCTTATAAATTATTTACTTCTCGTTCCTCGCTGATAGTAAAACAGATCCTTACCACGAGAAGTTGGCTTATTCAGTTTTAATATCTCGCTAAGTTGACGGTAATCTGTTTATTAATGGAGCTTTTAATTCAGGGCTTGAATTCTACTTACTCATTTATAACAATTAATAAAGGTATTAGATAGGTCCATTGGCTTTTTATCAGTTTAATAGTGGGAATGATGGTACCTTTTCTTAATATAATTATGATGCGGTGTCGTCAACTGTTTATTTCATATTTAATATTGATATTAAAAACAATGAAACCCTAAATTTATATTGGTTTTTTGTTGAATTATAGTACTTTGAATATGAATATGAATATTAATACTTTGTTGCATGTATATGATATATAACATGTATTAGTGTAAAACATTTATTATGTTATTCAACCCATAGTTTTATAATTTTTGTAAGTCAAATGACACCTTATTGTTACTTATTTTGTCTACCTTTATAAATATTTTATCTTTATATTTAAAAATCTCATTATCTCGATGTATGTTTGGGATAAATTACGAAGCTACTGAAACCATTTTAATCTTTGGTATGTATGAGTAATTTGGTCCAACTTAAGAGATAAAATAGTTTAAATCTTGACTCAGACTTGAGGGACGCTAAACACTTACCATCAGGTGGCTTGTCTGCCTTATTGCTAGGTTAAAATATAAAAAAATTACTCGCAAAACAACGTCTGCCAATCCGTTAGTCTCTTTACAAATTTCATACGCTCAGTGGTCAAAACTCAGTTTATTAAAACCGAAACTGGATTTTCATATAGGATAGGCGTTATAGGGCAGGTCCGAATTTCTGCATCACGGAACTATTTTCCAATAAATAACCTTTGCTTCAGGGCTATAGCTTTTTTAATAAAGTTGAATGACAGCTAGGTGTATTTAAACTATGGTTGACGGAGCACGAGGGGGTTTGGCGAAAGGGGGTGAATAAACAGGGTTTAATGAGTATTGGAAAGAGCTATCGCTACACGGTGCAGTGGCGTTTTCAGGGGTATTTTAGGGGTGTAGGGGGTAGGGGGGGGTACATTTTAGGGGTGCTCAAAAAGTGTATTATATCGATATGTCACATCGTAAATATATCTGATATGTTTGTATGGATACGTTATAATATTATCGCATCTCATTGTCGATACATAAAATTTGTATGTTTTGATCTATAAAATTAATATGTAATAAAATATAAATAATATGTTAACCTTTTCTTAATCATATTTAACAGGTACTAAACACACACGACACAGCTTTTCATTTTTTCTATTGATTTTATATAAATATTAAAACCACGCCCTAATTCGATACGATACTTTACTTCTAATTTTTATAGGAACACGATATGTCGAAGTTTATAAACAAAACACGAGTTATATATGTCGAAACTTATCGATATCGATATATAGATCGATATTGAGCTGTATCGATATTCCGATATCGTATCGTAACACATCCCTAGCCACACTTTGTGTGCGCTTAAACAATGCCGGGTAACTAGCCGGTCCGAATTAAATTTGTTCGTTATTTTTCACAAAGCGCCGTAATGAGGTGTGGGCGTAATGTTTGTGCTGTTCAATCAACGGGTTTATCCTTTAATCCGATGTGAGTTAAAAGTTAGGCTTAGCTTTTTTTTGTGTGTAAAGGTAGCAAACGAGCATGCAGTCCACCTGATGGTAAGTGGCCACTGCCGCCCATGGACAT
>DWNR01003636.1:0-11596 GCA_018250455.1 Polygonus leo | reverse complement strand
GACATCGTACGGAGTTCAAAAGTAATTTAAATGTTGCCTCGTATTTAATAAATATTAGAAAAATAATAGTATGATGATAACCTACATGTGTTATAAAATATTGATGGATAAGTTGTGAAGCACCCGATCATCATTTAGCATTTATCTTGAGCAACCTCATTTCAAGATGTATAAATTAATGTATAAATTATATACATACATATATTTTTAAAATTATCGTATACTTTTTTAATTAAAAATAAAATAATAAAAAAAAACATAAAAAAATCTTTTTTTATTTAGCTCCACAATTGGTTGATTATATGTTCTAATGTTTTTTTGTCAATTTTCCCATCTTTCTTTGCCTTTGCCGCTCGAATCGGAATGTCAAATAAGTCAACGATTTTTGGCTCCATTAAATTTATGTTGACTACATTTAATTTGTTATAGGGTGGTGTATGAATTTTATCGTTTTTATCCGCAACTTTTTTCATATTGCACCAGCTACATTCGTTTTTGATATTACCTAATATGTATCTGAAAATTGGTTTGCTGTTTTTAATTATTTCATTTGAAAATCTCTGTGTTGTACCAATCGGAATTAAAAGAATTTGTATAAGCAAGTATTGTATTATAAAGTTTACGTATTTTGGCGCCATCTGAAAAAAAAAAAATATTGTGATAAATGTGACAGGACATGAACCACTTACAAAAATAAAGTAATTTAAATACATTAATTAATACCTGCGTTATTCGATCAGACCGCCGACGTGTGATAGGTCTAAAATAAAAATATTAAGCCTTCCTTGAACAACCATTTTATCGAATTGAAAGTACCTACCTAGTCGTAAAATCATTTTTATTGCAATCTAAACACGGTTATGTCGGCTGTTATCTTACAAAATGAAACTTAAACCAATGATAATTTTAGATTGTGGACGAATCGAGTATAAAATCTTTGCCTGAATATTTTATGACTTATTTCCCTTTTATCTAAAGTTATCGCGTTACTTTATGACCTTTGTAAATTAAGAAATTAGGGTTAGGTGCCTTTTGTGAAAATAATCGGTTAAGTGCAGATAGAACACCAAGGGTTTCCAACCGACGATGTTAAAAGTTTTAAATGTTAGATTTAAAATTACATGACGTTGGATTACATTATACATTTACCTACTGAGTAAAATAATTCATTTAAAAAATAAGCAAAGCGATATGTATCGCACTAGTAATACTATACTAATAATAATAGTGTCATTTGTATATTTAAAAATCGTGTTGTAACTCAAAATAGATATTTTTTCAGAATCAACGAAAAACTGATCCTTTCATACAATGGGTATGAGAAAAACGAATGTTGTCGCGCCCTATTTTATCCATTTTTTGTATTACTCTAACGAGGGTTTCAATGACTTCTGGGACATTGAATTTTACATTTGGATATCGGGTTATCTCAATATCGATAAATTTTGAGTTACAACACTATTGCATTATTAGTGCGATATATTCTGTAAAAAATCAAAATTCTGTCTATTTAGTTTCAAGAGATTCAGCCCCGTGACAGGTAGACGGACAACGAAGTCTTAGTAATAGGGTCCCGTTTACACCCTTTGGGTACTGAACCCAAAAAATATCTTTACGATAGGAGATTGAAAGGACACAATGATATAAATGTCATAAGTCTTTATTTAATGTTTATTTACAATACAATTTTATATACATTCAAAATATATACACTTATCTAACACAGCCATCGTATGATTATAATACGTATTCAAAATGTTGCCATCAATTGAAATTGTCAATTTTTAAACTTGCAACTGTCTTTTATACGATTAGCGTTTCTATCCTAGAAAACAATAGTATATTACTTTACATACTTATTCATTAAAATAGTATAATAATATGGATTTAAAACAAACATGGAATGTCTATTTGTTTTCACAAGATTACATACAAAATAAATAATAATTAAATTAGTGGCTCATAAATGATGCCTTAGTGATGGGTGATTACGAAATATTTCGGTAATCGATAAAATCGGATTCGCGAGTGAATATTTTATTCGAATCTTCAATCAACTCGTTCTACAACTGAATAATCGAAATATTTTTTTATAGTTCCGAAGAACGATAGAAATTATTTCCATTGACTAAGACGCTCAAATCGTAAACGACATCGCGATTCGTTCTCTGCAAGCGTGTCCTATTGCATTCGATTAGACTTGCTGTCATCGACTGTAGGTTAAAATTATCGCGAATCATGGAGATATGTGGATAATCAGAATAATCGACATTTATGTCTCGTAATTGGCCATCGCTATTCTTGTGCGTATTTATTTTAGATACGAGTGTAACTGTATTCGGTAATGCGTTGTTTTTCAGTCTGGTTTATTACAAATATTTTTTATCACAGGTGTGACAGTCTGTGTGTATACATAATACAAAAACGCGCGTATTTGAATGCAACGTTATGTCAAATTTAGAAGTATTCATTAGAAACCTTTCAGGGATTTAAGTTGTTAATATTACTTTCTTTATATAGATAAGTATATTAAAATAACAAATTAATCGATAATTCAGTTTTAAGCTAATATTTACTAAATATTTTCGAGAGAGGGTATTTATCCATGTTAGTGGCGTCCCCAATGTCAAATTTATTAAACGAACTTTAGTATATTAAATTAGTAAATTAAATTTTACAATAATCATTTGTACGCCACGGTCTTCTCCAAAATGTTTTAAATATATTAATATACACCTTTTTATATTTCCTTTAATTAAAAACATAGGACAATTAAGGACATTTGTATATATGAAAAAGGTGACGTGAAGACTAGTCCAGTTAATTTTGCTGTTGATTGCAAAGGAGTACTTATTTAGGGATATAATGAGGGCAATGAGCGAAGGCGCCATCTTTACAAAGCTTAACATACCACCCCAGATACTAAAAACGTACTCTTCACCAAAACATGTGCATTATCAATCGTTTCATATCCAGGTAGGATTACCTTTTCAAAATTTTCGTCGAGTTTTATTAAACCTAATGGCGTATTATCGAATCTTTGGTCTATGATTTTTGGACGTTCTGCCTGAGTTTGCTGAGCTCGTCCCACATCTCCTGAGGGAGGTCTTCCCCAACTTCGTCCTTGAAGTATTTCTCTATGCAGTCGGCCTGAAACAAATTATGTTTTGTAAGAAACTTTCCCCACGATATAAAATTCATTGATGTCATTGGAATATAATACTAATGGGTTGTAATATACATACTATATACAAAATTCCCGGGGTGGTACTGCAATCTCATCTATTTCCGCCGCGCAGTAGTTGTTTATTAGAAGACGTGGTTCATAGTCAGTCAGTCGCTCTTTTAAAAGAGGCAAACATTTCAATTTTCAGGGATGGCAATGATTTCATCAATCAAATGATCAAATAGAACTTCAACCTTATCCGACTACAGGGCGTCAATGGGCGGCAATGACGATCAAGTATTGCATGACTGATTACCGCCTATATACTATGATTGTAAGCAAGCTTTTGAATTTTGAATGAGGAGTAACATATGCCGCTTCTTAGAAATTTTCTAGTAGGCTTTATTTTGCTAAAAAAGTTGTCCTAAAGAAAGAATATGTTACCTCTTGTAACCAGAAGTCCTTCGGCATGCTAAACAGCTCCTCCATGTTGACGGAACCCAGCCCCTTCGTGTTGAGGGCTCCGGGCGCGGGCACCAGCCCCAGGGGCGTCTCCACCGCGGAGGGCTCGCCGTCGCAGCGCCGGAGCACCCAGTCTAGGACACGAGAGTTCTCGCCGAAGCCTGGCCAGAGGAACTTGCCCTGGGGAGAGAATTTGGGTGAATAAAAAATAATGCTTAGACATGGTAATTACATATATGATTACAAAAAAATAAATAAGAAGCTAGGGAAGTAAAAACGCGATCAAAGAAATTCATGACTAAAATAGAAATTGCATAAATTTCTAACGAAATAAAATGAAATATTGAGAGAAGCAATGCAATTGGAGAAAGGGAGTTAGGAGATTCAAAGCAATGAGATGAGTTAAAATTAAGAGGAGAGGTAAGGTGTGAAAAGATATCATGAGAGTAGGAGATAAGAGAAGGAGATGAAAGGAGAGGAGACGAAGAGAGACAACGAGAAGAGTATTAAGGGCGAGGGTAGCAACAGGAAGAATAGCAATGAGAGACAGTATCTGACAAAAAGCCGCAGGCAGAGAGTAAAATTAGAAGAAATGATATCATATTATGACGTTAATAAAGTGCATTATATTATATATTTTATACAAACTAAAATATTTAAACGAATAATTAACATACAAATAATTTACATGCCATGTAATAAATAGTAATAATTTGTTCAATAATATAACATAATACAATGTTAATAAATTTAAATTATTGAATGCAATGAAATATATGTATTAGTAATTTTATAATGTAATGTAATTCAAACAATGTAATGAATGTGACAATTTGAGTACCCCAGAGGGTCAGGATAAATATGTACATACTTATTCCGTTTTATTTAGCAAATAAATGATTTTGAATTTGAATTTGAATTGAATTTGACAAATTAATGAAGAAAGAAATGATTTTAATGAAGATAAAGATTTACTGAATATATGAAGTTGATTGACACCAACCTGCTGGTCCTTCCTGAACCAGTTGACGTGGAAGACCTTGGGCATGTGGCGTCCAGCCTGGGGCATGCTGAGCCAGTGGCGCACGTACTCGCCGAAGTTGTAGCCGAAGAACGGACGCATCGCGAACGGGTCGTTCATTACTACTTTACCCTGGGGACAGAACAAATTAAATAAATTTTACTGCCTTGTTTTTAAATAAAAATCCCTACTTTGGAAGAAGATAAAGTACTTTGAATATAATTATTTTATTAGCTAAAAATTTGGGGACCTATACCACTTATAGGTTAGTTAACTGAAGCTGGCGCGTCCAACAATTATAATACGTGTAAAATAGTAATTTGAATAAATGAAGTAAACGCCATATGAAAAATCCCTGCCTCTTTGTCACGCGCAGGCTTAGAATGTGAATGAGAGACCACTATAAATATTTGCAGTATATATTTTGTTATTTATGTTTAAAATAGGTAACTGTGGACATAAAATTTTTTTTGACCAAATTTTTTTTTTTTAGTTAATAATTTTGTTAATATTGAAGCCGCTTCTATTTTTGTTCAAAAAATTGTTTGTGGGACCAACTTCGAGATCAAATCCTTATCCAATAAAAAAGATTTATCAAAATTGGACTATTATCTAAAAAGTTATGCATCATAAATATACGCGTCGACTTGAGAACCTCGAATTTTTAATCGATTGAAAAAGTGGATAAAGATGATATAGATATAGATAGATGATATAGATATAGATATATCGATATAGATGACAATGATGCTCACAGCATGTTCAGCAGCAGCGGTGGCCTCCGACCGCATGGTGGCGCCCATGAACACCCCGTGCGGCCAGTCGCGCGCCTCCACCACCAGCGGCACGCCGGCTGGTCGCCGACCACCCAGCAGGATGGCGGAGATGGGCACGCCCTCCGCGCTCTCCCACTCGCTGTCGATGATTGGGCATTGCTCCGCTGGTGTGCAGAACCTGGGGGATTTTGTTTTTTAATAGGTTGTTTTTGTTTTTTTTTTTTCTGAAGGAGGTGTCAAGAGTCTCCGAAATCGGCGTGTTTGTATGAGAAGAGTTATGAAAGTGGAAGAAGCTAGGCAAGTATGTCAGAACCGTGCCATTTGGCACTCGATACTCTCTGCCTACCCCGTTAGGGATTTGGCGTGAAGATGTGTGTGTGTGTGTGTGTTTTTGTGTTTCTGTCTGGCGAGGCAATTAAAGTACGATCGAGTCGGATTGTCGGATAGTTCTATAATCTGTTTATACAAAAGCGAAAGGTAACTCATCACTAAATATCAGAAATGGCGGTTCTTTGTAGGACGTAGGCTAGGCACTAACTAAGACAGGATTTTGCGAAATTCGACCTCTTTTTTGGGATTGATAGCTTGTTTAGTATATTGGAGCCAATCTGGTAATGACGTCAAGATACTGGAACTTATCAGTGAATAGAGGTAGCAAACGACCCCGTAGTGTGATATGTGATATTATAGCTGGAGAAATCTTTTTCCTATGCAATTGAATGCTTAGATCAGATTTCATGTAATATGTAGTGTTCTTTGCATTATGAGAGAGAAAGAGATGAGTGCTACCTATCAAGACAATGGTATTTACCTAGTGTTTTTATATGTCAATCAATACATTAGTATTTCATTGATTATTTCGGACTAGATGATGAACCTCCTAAAATGATTCTCCTAGATACCTGTTATAATATCCATGTAAACTCGTAATCAAACCTACCTAGAGTTAGGATGCGCAGCGGGGGTCTTCACAGACGGGTCCCAGGCCTGGCCCTTCCAGTCCACCAGGCTGGGGGGCGCGTCCCCCATGCCCTCCCACCACACGCCACCGTCGGGCGTCTCCGCCACGTTCGTGAATACCGTGTTGCGAAAGACTGACGCCATTGCGATTGGGTTTGTTGCTTCCGATGTGCCTGGGGAAGGATTTGAAAGTTTTAGTGAACTAAATTCTAAATCTACTTGAAGAAGATGTAATTTACATTACATCTTGAAAAAGAGGTGGATTATCGGTCGCATCATTATCGTAATTATTTTTGAATTACAAGAAGAGTTAATGTTTAAAAGTTAGTCTTTACACATAAAATACTACAAAAGAGAATTTGATCCATTTAATTAAAAGTGGTTCCGCGCTTTTTTTTTGATTGAGGCCCCAGACCCAAGCCTTACTGGGACCCCCAAACATGAGAACGAAGACAGTGTACTTGAGGTTATCTACAAATGCATAATTAGAGGCCCCGGATTACACAATTAGACTAATTCTTTTCAAAACTCATTAAGTCGCTTAAACTCCCCAGAATATCTTTTCCTAAGGGCTTTGTGATGCCCATATATACCTAACAACTTAAAATTACATTTGTATTCCTTTACCTGGAGCAACCCCAAAGAAGCCATTCTCAGGGTTGATAGCCCTCAGCACGCCCTTGTCGTCGAACTTCATCCAGGCAATGTCATCTCCCACGCACTCCACCTTGTACCCCGGGAGAGAGGGGGTCATCATCGCCAGGTTGGTCTTCCCGCAGGCTGAGGGGAATGCCGCCGCGACGTACCGCTTACGGCCCTTAGGGTCTGTGATGCCCACGATCTGGGGGTGAAGAAAATGGTATAAATAACGAAGACAATTCATGGTACTCATGATACTCAATTAAGTTCCGCTTAATTATGAATTTGGTATAATTTGATTCATGGTTTAATAGGCCCAGAGAAAGAAGTAGCTATGCTTCCTGGAGTTGGTCTTAGTCGTTTCTAAAGTTCAGTTCAATTCAGTGTTGACCACAGATGCCTTGCTACCTCTGAGGATGTTCACCTCTAGTATAGCCTTTACAAAGCACAACTTTACAAACAATTATGAGGTTTGCAGTAGTACCTCCCGTTTGAATTACATAAGTTATACCTGAAGACTAAAGTACCTACCAGCATATGTTCTGCCAGCCAGCCCTCCCGGCGAGCGATGACGGAGCCCAGACGAAGGGCGAAGCACTTCTTGCCCAGCAAGCTGTTGCCGCCGTAACCACTGCCTGGAGAATTCAATATGCAGAATTTAAGAAGGAGAATACCAATGATATTATGCAACAATACATAATACATGTTAGTAATGCTCAAATTGAATAAACAATCGAGTTTGAATTGGGACAAGAAGGTACTTGCTTAGTTTTATTTTAAAACAATAGAAACTTTTAAAAGAGATGGAAGAGCAAATAAACAGCATCGATTTCTAATTATACATAAATATTTAAAAATTAATAATTATTTAAATACTGCTAATTTAACTTATTTTTTTTAATTTTAAAAATATATTGTTTAACTTAAGAGATCGGATACATTTGGACCTTACGCTGTTGTTGAGATTTTTTTAATATATAACAAATACAGCTGGGCACCGTTAATCAAATAATTAACTTTATTAATCGCGAATTCGTAACTAAAAAGTCACCTTTCTTAAACGTCAAAGCGTTACTTTTCGAAAGATTTAAGGTAAGTTAACGTTAATCGTTAACGTTTTTCGATCGATAATCTCTGCCTCCTCAGTTAGGGATTTGGCGTGAAGATGTGGATGTCTGTGTGCGTGTGCGTCTGTGTCTGTGTCTGTCTCTCTCCTTCTCTCTCTCTCTTTCTGTGCGTGCGTGTGTGTGTTATCAACTCACCATAACTAATGATCTCGTTGTCGCTAGGTCGGTGGAGAATGATGGTGCGCGGTGGGTCGCAGGGCCAGCCGGGCGCGTTGCCCGCGGGGCGGCCCACCGAGTGCAGGCAGCGCACGAACTGCTCGTCCTTGCGGAGCGCGTCCAGGACTGGCGCTCCTGTGTTGAAGTTGTTTTTAAGTACTTGTTGCAAAATCGTTTTAATGTAGTCGTCATAAAAAATGATTGATACAAGGTGCTTCCACTGCTCTTATTTTTATATTTGCATACATTAAAAATTCAAAAAATTCTTTATTTTTTTGTTTTTTTTTCCTTTTATAAAGTTTATTCAGTAATATTCACTTAAGATATATACCTTAAATAGTATACATATTAAAACTAATATAAATAAATAGGTCCAATTGAATTTTTAATTCATAAAAAACGTATATTTAATATGTTTGTGACAATATTATGTTTGAAATATTTTGGTTTAACATTGTTGTCGGATAATTACGTTTTAAAGTCCTTGTCGGAAAATTATGTTTCAAAATAATATTTTCATCGAAATGCTGTTTGTAAAATGCTGTTCGTAAAAATGTTTTAAAATGCTTGTCATAAAATTACGTATTCGTGACAAGCACGAGAACGAAAGGGACAAACCTTTTCGTTCTAGCCACCCATAGTTACATTTATCATTTATGTGACATTCCTACTCCAGATATAATGTTTTAATTAAACTCTTTTAAGTGAAGTGTGATTTAAACACATAAATAAAGCACTATTATTACAATAAAATAATTCTATAAACAGTATTGAAATAAAATAAATAAATGTGACGTCACAAAGCTTATGAGTTATCACTCATTTGTCACACGATGTCACACTTTATCAATGTGACGTCCCGAAGCTTATCAGTTGCTCCCTTGTCACATTGCGCAACTAAACACTTTATCAAAGTGACGTCACGAGTTTTGAATTGTCCCCCCCAAATGTCGCACTTTATTGAACCACTGTCTCCCCCTATGTGACCCCTTAATTGGTATGTATATCACACAAGGCTTACCCATCCTAGTCATGGTGCGCATGGAGTACACGACGTAGGGGGAGTCGGTCACCTCCACGCCAATCTTGGAGAGCGGGGAACCGACGGGACCCATTGAGAAGGGGATCACGTACATCGTGCGGCCTGGATGGAAAATTACACAATAGTTAATATAAATATAACACATTATCTGTTAGATTTTATTCATTTGTCATTAAAGAAGGATCTGACAACGCACAGCCTTTTAATAAGAAAGGAGATTTGAAAATTCCTTCCTTAAACGGGTAAAAAAAGTTTATAAAGAAAACTATAATATTTTACTATTAAACTACTTAGTAACAGGAATAGTTAACTTAGAATTATTTTTTGAAAAAAAAAAACTTAATAAAAATAGGTTGAAAAAGGTAGGGAATAAATTTTTTTACGTAGACGAAGTCGCAGATTTAAAAATAAATTTATAAATTGCTTGAATATGTGCAAAATCAAATGGAAAATTCTATGCAAAACGTTTGCCTAGAAAATGGGAATCAGTAATTCAATTTCAATAGGATTTTCAAAAAACCCAATCTAATCTAAAAGCCTATCTAATATTCTAGTAGCCTATATATTATTCCTGTTCTTAATTCCTCCTCACCTCGCATACACCCTGGGAACCTCTCAGCGACCGCCTTGTCATAATCCACAGGCGCGATGTAGTTCCCCAGGGCGGACTTCTGGCCCGCGCGCGCGATGGGAATCACATCGCGCTCGTTCTCCGAACATATGAAGGTCTTGGACTCCACGCGCGCCACGTCCGCTGGGTCCGTGCGGGCTAACCAGCTGAGGGTAAGGGTTCCATTACATAAGTGTAATAATCTATACATATAATAAAGCTAAAGAGACTCGTAAGTCTGTACATGGAATATATTCAAAAAAATACTTAGGATCAATAACAGAACACGTTCCAACAATTTTTAGAATTTTTGTCTGTTTGTCCGTTTATCTGTTTGTCTGTTTATTTGACCGCGCATCACGTAAAAACGGCTTAACGGATTTTGATGCCAACTTGACTAATCTGTCGAGACGATCCCCGGCCGTGTTTTAGGCCATAAAAATTCAACCCCTAAAAGGGGGGGTAGCGGGCGGAGCCGCGGGCACAGCTAGTACTATATCACTAGCCTATCAGAAAAAAATCATTAAGCAAACGCTATGTAAAAAAGCGTATTATAAAACAATTGACTACTTAAATGATAGGGACGCATGATCTGAGGTAATAGTGTAGTTCCACGGATTTAGATTTAAGTTAATATTGTATTTTATATACATATTTTTAAAAGATGTGTGTTATGGAGTTTGTTTTGCCGTTTCTTCTTCATAACGATACACCTTGGAAACGGTGGTAGCTTTTGACTTTCAAAAATAATTCTCATGAATCTACATACATACTTTGAATAAAATATATTGATTTTGATTTACCTGATCTGGTGTACATCGGGTCAATCTTGCAGTAAATTACAGATGCATAGCCAATAATAAAATTACATTCTATTAATAGCTGACCACGCCACGCGTTGCTGTGGCTGTTATAATAGTTTTAAACATATTTCGTTTTACGCAGTACGATGATGATAAATAAATAAATTATACATTAACAAAAAAACAAATAAACGCTTTTATAATGTTTATTCATGTAACACGTGTGATTAAATGTAAATAAATTAACATTTTGTTACACACTACTTTGTTATCTAAGTAACGTGTTACCAACAGATTATAAAAAACATCGCCACCTGTTGGAAACTTATAAAATTATTCAATATTACAATGATTTGTCATATATAAAATGCAAGAAAAATATTGTGGTCATCGAAATAAAAGAAAGACTATATTTTAAGTTGGATCAAGTTACATATCTGTACAAAACAATTCAGGGGAAGAATTAAAAAAACCCTTATTAGTCCTCACTTACGTACTTTACTCTAGAAATATTCTATATAATAAAATTGGATCAAAGAATCACGTTGTCCCATATAAACTTTGCCCCCATTATTTACCCCTTAGGGGTACAATTTCGGAAAATCCTTTCTTATCGGATACATACGTCGTACAAAAAAGTTTCAGGTCTCTACGATCGTCAAATTAGGCTATGCGTTGATCAGTCAGTCATTCAGGACAAAGCATTTTATATGTACCTATAGATAAATAATTGTATATTATATGAGTTGTATCTTTCTATCTTATATATAAAATTCTCGTGTCACAATGTTTGTCTTCGTACTCCTCCGAAACGGCTTTACCGATTTTAACTAA
>DWNR01003635.1:0-11598 GCA_018250455.1 Polygonus leo | reverse complement strand
CGGCGGTGTGCGGGGGTGCACATGAACAAGGGGGACACGTACCCAGCAGCAGCGCGGCCCGGGCGGCGGTGTGCGGGTGCGCGTGCGCCAGCAGCGGCTCGGTGCTGAGCGCGCCGTCCACCCACACGTACAGCCGCGCGCCGTAGCGGCCCGCGCGCACCGCGTGCCACTGCGCCAGCGACACCACCACGCCGCTGCGCACCAGCGACGTCAGACCCGACAGACGGTCTGGAATTTTTGTTAGCAGTACAGTTTTGTCAGGTGGTAGAACTCGTGTAGTTCGATCGGGGAGCAAAGCAATTCTTGTGTTGATGATTGATTTGATTTTTGCTTGTACACGAGGCTAACATCTTAGTCCTCCGGGGTAGCAAGCATCTGTGATTTAACTTAGGTATGATTTATTTGTGCTTGGGGATGATAACGGATGCATAAAAAAGTCGTGCCACAGTGCTTGTTATCGAACTCTTCTGAAACTTGGTTTCATCGATTTTTATGATTTTCGTAGTATAGTCGTAATAGTCGTAGGCTATTTTTATAACCCCAGGTGATAAGGGTGGTCTTATTCAGAATCAATAAAAAAATTATTTGAATAACATTCTAGAACGGCTAGTAATATTCATCTATGTTTTTTAAACACGTTATTTTCTTTTATTATTAAATTTAATTCATAACACTGTCTGTATAAAGTACCCTACCTTTAAATAAAAAATCTAGCTACAATTACTGAAAACATACTGGAGATTAAGTGAGCATCATATACATACTTACAGATTTAGTATACGGGTGATTGTGAATCAAAACTCAATCAAGTAAAAACAAAGTAAATATTATCAAGTTACCTGTCCATCGGAATTCCAACAAACTTCCTTGTAGAGATAATGCGGAGTAAAAGTGCGGTGTTTCTACGAACATAATTAGCCCACGCTCTTTCGTCGGCTTGATCTCCGCCTCGAGCGACAAGCTGACGCTTGAAATTGAACGCCGATGCAATTTAATATATGATCTCATTCCGCTAAAGAGAATGTCGATTGGAAGCAGATCTGAAAATAAATAGGATTTTTATATTACATTAAGATGAATCGTAGGTAATTATTTTCTGTTTGGCCACAATTTGTGGCCAACAAAACTATTAATGTGAATGAAATATGAATGTTAATTATAAAGCGAATTACGTCAACATTAATGTTTCACGATGATTAACGTCAATATTGCAATCTGTAATCATAATGCACAGGCCGTAAAAATTACGTAAAATGGAAATAGTGGCGAGAATAAATTATTTAAATTCTAAATAATGCAACGGCAAATGAACTGCTAAATAAGGCTTAATTAATCTATACAAATAAATAAAATTGGGGTGTCCGATTGTAATATAAAAATAACCGCTTTTTACTAAATGCCTATGTATGTATACATGGTACATATACCAAAAAATATTTTTTTACAATTTTTGTCTGTCTGTCTGTTTGTTCCGGCTAATCTCTCGAATGGCTGGACCGATTTTGACGGGACTTTCACTGACAGATAGCTGATGAAATAAGGAGTAACTTAGGCTTTATTTCAGAATTACATCATATAATATGAACGCGGACCGAATTCCACGCGGGCGGAGCCGCGGGCACAGCTAGTTATTACTAAAATTGGTCTCTATTTCTTACTTTTACCACCAAATAAAAACAATACATTTCTTCTTGTACATATAAGTTAATCGGTAACTAAAATTCCTTAGTAAGCAAAACAAGCCCAGTTAATAGATATTTCTTTATGTTTATTTTTTTCTAAATGTAAATTCTGATAATACTTAAATATGAGTATTTAATCATGTGAAAGCAGTAGTTACTGTTGAATATTCTAACGGAATAATCGAAGAATTCGAGGATTTCTTGAGGAATACCAAAATGTTACTATCAACAAAACGGCCAGTTTTCCCATTGGGGTATTGGTATTTACTACACGTCGTTAGTGGGCAGCGCGACGTCGGGTCGCACGGACTGTGTCTATACTAGTACAACACCATCTAGCATTTCAACTTACAATGCCATATTTAGGCAGTCTAGGCATTTTTTTTAACAAAATGTTACTCTGATCACAGTAAGGCCCAGTCTTCCCGTAGGGACAGTCACACTGCGCGCCGTCAGCTGTGAGCGCGCAGCGGCCGTAGCAGCGTGACGTCGGGTCGCTACACTAGTACAACACCATCTAGAATATCAACTTACAATGCCATATCTAGGCAGTCGGTTTGGAACTTCAGTCCTACCCGCACTTCGCTGATTGTAATTACTATATTTTTTTTAATAAAATCTTACTCTGATCACAGTAAGGCCCAGTCTTCCCGTAGACGCTGCGCTGTCTGCGCGCCGTCAGCTGTGAGCACGCAGCGGCCGCGGCAGCGAGACGTCGGGTCGCACGGACTGTGTCTGCTAGTGCTACACTAGTACAACGCTATCTAGCATTTCAATTTACAATGCCATCTGTAGGCAGTCCGTTGGGTTCCTATCATGTGCGAGTCCCATCCGCGATTGTCCGATTATTAATATTAACATAACGGTATGCTTGCCTACAGGGTAGTCGGTTGGGAATCTTTCGTTTGCGAGTACTTCCCGCACGTAACAGATTATTAAGTTTTAACAAATTATTAAGTTCGTAACAGATTATTAACTTGTAACAATTTTACCCTGGTCACAGTAAGGGCCAGTCTTCCCGTAGGGGCAGTCGCACTGCGCGCCGTCGGCCGTGAGCACGCAGCGGCCGCGGCAGCGCGACGTCGGGTCGCACGGACTGTGTCTGCTGCCGCACGTCGCGCCGAACCAACCCTCGTTGCATATACAGCTGGAAAGACCAATGATATAACTCTTTAATTGTTGATGAATAATAATTAACTGTTTAACAACACTTACGACCCTCATTATGAATATACGACAATTCTCGACAATAAACCTCATTGATCGTCATGATCGTCTGCTTTTCATAATATAATGTATTAAGCATTATATTTACCAATTTATTATTAATGTTAATTGTAATATGTCAGTCGAATAAGGTTACTCATATAAAAGGCGTGGACCTCAATTCTCGAAACAACGCATTAATAACTAGCTTCTTAGTTGACATGGACGGCAATGGTTACATAACAATTGCACTGTCTGCTCGGTTATTGTTCCAAATATAAAAAGTTTAAAAAATACCCATAAGTAGCCGGTGAATGTATGCAGACTCCTCGAGGCGCGTTGCAGGACTTGGCGGTGCACTGCGCCACGCCGCACTGGCCCACGCCGCGGCCGCCCACCGCCTTGCCCACGCCGATGGCCTGGCCACCCACCTCCCAAATACAGCCCCGCCAACCGCTATGCAGAGGCAGATCGTGGGGCAAGTCGTGGAAGTCTTGGGACGAGTGTCCACCTGATGAACATGTATATAAATACATAGTTACGAAGCGAGTAAGTCTTAAAGATACCAAAACATATAAAACTACAAAGTTAATAAAATGACATCTGACCGCCTAACTCGCATATTTACTATTATTGGAATTACACATATTTACAAATGGTTATGTATAATCTGTTGTTATATGATTGTAAGACTGCCAATATTTCTTACATTGTACTATTTAGGTACCACTTAAAATGACGTCAGGTCTTTAATTCTACTTGAGTGTGTTTATTAAGTACAGTTAGTTCAGGAACATGATTAAATACTATCAAATGCACCACGAGCTCCTACGCTACTACGCTCTACGCTATTGTAAATACATATACAAAAAGTAATAATAAAAAAAATTTAATCCATTCTTATTTTACCAAAAATAACGTAAGGTCATTGTATTTTTTTTTCATGGAGCAAAAAATATGTTACAAGCAATTATCTACTGAAAATATATTTGGATTGTGGGTAGTGAAGGCCATTTTACTATTTCTTTTAAAAGGCTATCTGGAAGGTCAAAAATACCTAATTGAAATTAACGGATCTGTGTTGAATACGGTTTATTTGATACTAGTTAGTAACGTTATTAGTATTATAGCAACGTTATAAATTAAAGCGTTAAAAGTTCGTAAAGATGCTACGAAAACCTGACTTGTAATAGTGCTAGAAGAAAGAACTTACCTATAAATGTAAGGCAGCACTTTCCCCAACATTTTGTGGCGGCATGCTGAGGCGGGTGGAATTTCCACGACATCAAGATTCTATGTTGACCTGTCTTCTATTAGAGCAGATCACAGAACTTACCGATATAGATATAGGGTAGCAGGGGTATCATGGTGTCGGCGACGGGCGGGTTCCCAAGACATTGTGTCGGCCCTCGATGCAGAGGCCGGCGACAGCCGGCGACGTGAAGATACGACAATGACTTGGCTTGTAACAGTACATATCGCTAGATACACAATCAACTCATCAATGCTGAGTCCGTCGGAGCCACACGCGCATCGCGCGCCCGGCGCGCCACGCGCTCAGCGGCTGCGACATAAAGACCTAGCTTCGAACAGTGTAGATCGCTGGATATACAATCAACTTACCGATATAGATGTAAGTCAGGGGCATCTTGGTGTCAGCGTCGGGCGCGTTCCCCGATACATTGTGTCGGCCATCGATGCTGAGGCCGGCGGAGCGGCCGCGACGCCACACGCGCACCGCGTGCCCGCCGCAACGTAAAGATACTACGAACTTGTAATGTTGTGCAGATCGGTAGAAGAAAGAACTTACCGATATAAATGTAAGGCAGCAGGGGTATCTTGGTGTCAACGCCGGGCGCAATCCCCAACACGCTGTGACGGCCGTCTATGCTAAGGCCGGCGAAGCTACGAAAACCTGGCTTGTAGCAAAGTAGATTGCTAGAACAAACAACTTACCAATATATATGTAAGGCAGCAGGGGCATTTTGGTGTCTGCGCCGGGTGCATTACCAGAGACGTTGTGTCGGCCGTCGATGCTGGGTCCGGCGGAGCGCCCGCGGCGCCACACGCGCCCCGCGTGCCCGCCGCGTCGCGCGCTCAGCGGCCGCGACGTGAAGATGCGACGGGGACCTGGAACCGTATCGATTTTTACCAGCTTTTAGATTTGATTTAGATTCTAGGTAAGCAGGTTTGGTTCTCTCATATGCCTTCCCGTCATGTAGCATTGACGAAATATTAAGGAGATGGAATTAAGGACAAAATATGTCCTGAATTAATTCTAAGCTTTAATGTATAAACCTTAAAGTTAAGAATACAATGGGCTAACTTAATGTCTAATGGCTTCTCTATCAGACAATTCAGGTGCTAGAGACAAGTAGAATTGCGTACATCGACACCAATGAACAAAGTTCAACATGGACTGATATTATTCTATTTTACCTTGATAGGTTAACTTGATAGTTGACTAGTAGTCTCCCTAGTCATTATCCTTACTTTTTATACGTCTGTTGTTTTTACTTACACACACACACACACCACAAATCTTCACGCCAAATCCCTAATGAGGTAGGCAGAGAGTATCAAGTGCCAAATGGCACGATTCTGACATACTTGCCTTTCATAACTCTCCTCATTTACTCACCATTGCCCATATTCCAAGTGAGCATAATGTATCCCTTCACGAAGGTCAGCGCAAGGTGTGGACTGCGAGAGTCGTGCCTCCCATTCTGTCCGACGAAGGCCAATAAAGCTATTTGATCCATATCAGCAGTTTGGAACCGTAGCCGAAGGTCGAAGCGGTCGGAGTTCAAAGCCATTGGGGACAGGGTGTACATCACGTAAGAAGAGATTCCAGAACTGATTGGTGCGAGAGATGGACGAGTTATTTCAACATCTGGAATTATTAATTTGAAAATGGGCTCATAATTTTATTTTATTTTGAATTTACCACATCCAATTTTAATAATCAGTCAAATGTTACGTATAGACGTTTGAACACTTGCTTGTAGAACGCGAAATCATCCACCAAAAATGTCAACAATTCTAGCAATTAGGCAAACAGGCCTCGAATGGACGTTGAAATACTTTGAAAAAGAAGTCTTCTGCCCCTTTATAATACATTGTACGAAGTTAAACATTACCAAGAGCTCCGTCAAAAATACTAACTGTATTCGCAGAAGATGCCATGCTTTCCATAAGGACACAGACATAGGAATCCACTACCTGGGTGTCGCACGCAACTGCCTCCAGAATGGCAGGGATTATGTTCACATACTGATTGGTTGCAGTGCTCTCCCATCCAACTAAACAATAGGAAAAACGTTTTAGTATTAAATAGAACAAAATCAAGCAAAATAATATATGGAGTATGGTAAGTTAATGAAAACTGTAAAACGATTTATTTCGAGCTCAATATTAACAACAATTATCCAAATTATTCAATGGTTCTCATGTTGCACCTAGATGTGCTATTTGTTATTCAACTACTACGTAATATATACTACATAAAAATATCTTATTTATAGTGGAAATTCGTCATCGGATCTTAGTAAGAGATTCGCGATTATACGGGCCATCAAACTTGCGGTTGCTAATGGCAATTTGCAAACCACAAACATTAACATTGTGCTACGAAAACAGCGGTGGATATTTTAAAACACTTGACGTACTCTTAAAACATTTTGTCAACAGAACAATAGAGACCGGATAATCGAGTCTTCACTAAAGTTTGAGAACTTATAAATGCTGAAATAACTATACCGTAAATAATATTACCCATTAGCACAAGAACAAACGTAGTTGTCGCCTCGATCGCTGCAGGTGCCGCCATTCAGACAAGGCCCGGACAAGCACGACAGCGACGAACATTCCGATACGTCGCCAGCGTCGAAGGCTTCGCCGAATACTTCGCGTTTCGCGCCATTTATCTTGTAAATACAATTTAATTTTATTTTAAAATTTGAATATGATCAAATTAAAATATTATTAGATCAGTGCAATATAAGCCATTGTGACCATATTGCATTTGTATGTTGCAATATTCATACTTTCAATATCATACCATATAATGCTACTGTCTTGTATATGACAATTTTTTTATTGACTGTTGACTGCTTGTTGAATTGTTAAATTACTGTTACATGGATTGCCCAATAATCTTTATACATACATAAAAGTCTCGTGTCACGTATGTTTGTCCGAGCTAAATTACAAAACTACCTGATTGATTTTACACTGATATGTTACTTTGTCCAACTTAAAATATAAGATATATTTTATTTCGATTAGTGACTAATATTTTTATTTAAAATTGAACGTTACTAACAAGACAACATCTGTCAGATCAGCTAGTAATTATATAAATACGATTATTGAAGTCTCTAGATAAGGACATATTTTTTTCGTTCACTCTAGTGCTTCACTAACTATAAATATAGATGAACCTTACCATCAAATGACTTATACATCCAACAAAAGGTTTGTACTCAGAATTATTACTGTTTGGTATATTTCCAAAGTACAAAGTGGAATTGTGGTCGAGAGAGCTAATGTTGGCCACCTGACCACCACTCATGGCTACCGTATCGTTGAGACGTAGAGTTGCGTTGCAGTGTTGATCCTTCAAATATAGATCTAGTCTGTAAGCAATATAATTATGTTTTAGAATAATAAAATTATATGATAGTATTACTTACTTAATGATTTTAAATTCATTTAGTAATTAAACCTAGTAGATACTGTGTTCAGAGTATCCGGCTCGAAGGACCAGATTTAGTGTCTTTTATCTTTATCTATAATAATTGGTAATCAGAAAAAAACACTTTCTATGTATATTCACAAGACCTAAAATACTTCATGTTTTCAGGATTTTCTTACCTCGTTTCGATTTTCATAAGATATCCTTTATTAACAAAAGTCTTTAATTCGCTCAGGAGCATCGTTTGGTAACCGCAGGAGAATTTAAACTTCAGCAAACCCATATTCATGTATAGTTCCATATAAACACCTTTATCGATATTTACATACATCATTTGACCATCCGTTATCAATGTTTTGGCATTAAATTCTATATCAATCGATGTGGTATTTTGCAAATGGTGCGCTATGAATGAATTTCCACTGAAAGCTGCTGATGTGATGGATATCTTCTCTTCGCAAAATCTACCTTCATAGTTGAATAAACAATGACACTAGAAAGAAAAGGTACATATTTAAATTACGAAATACGCTTGAACGAAATATTTTAGAGAAATATGTAAACTTTTAATAAGTAAGTTTAAAAGACCTAAACTGTACACAAGGTACACAAACAAAATGACTTAGTTAGTCAAAGGGTAAAAGGAGCAAATCGTTGTTAAAACTGAAGAAAAAATGCTACATGCTATAATAAATGAGTAAGGGTTACTTTTTGTATACATACCCTTGTACCGTGAAGGCCAGTGACACAAGTTCCATGATTGTTACAAACTGAACTAGTGCATTCGGATGGTACTGTTGTGTAAGTAAATGGTGTGATATCAAGTCCTGTCGACGTGGTCTCTGTTGGGAAAGATGGGAGAGTGGGAAAGACACCAATAGAGCTTTGGTCAGTAGGAGAATCAGTAAACATCTTTTCTGTCGTGGTGTCAATCTTTTGCGTTGTTATTTCTTCTGTTGTTAACTCGACAGGAGATTCTGTGACTGCGTCAGTAGTGATTTTTACTGTAGATATTTCTTCATCTGTTACTTTTACAGTTGTTGTTTGGGTGGTTTTAATTTCTGTTGTTACTGGAATTATTTCTGTTGAAGTGATGGCTTCTTGTAAACTAGTCGTAGTATCATACTCTTTAGAAATAGGAAATTGATCGGTAGAAACGTTAGATTTCACGCAAGAATCCATACATTCCGTTGTAGTTTCATGCTTAGAATTTTCGGTTGCTATACTTTGATGTGGTTGTGTTGGTAAAGTAACAATTATAGATGTTGTCGAATCTGTGACGTGTTCTCCTCCTGTACTAGATGTAAAGGACTCTGTTGTAGCTACTGTAGTTTCATTCAAAATAGGTACTTTTGTAGTTTCTGTTGAAACACTTGGTTCTGTTGGACTTTGTATACCACTTTCGGTGGTACTCAATACTACTGTAATTTGAACAGAAGTCAACACATTATCTGTTGTAGTTAAAGAGGTAGAATCCGAAGTTATATCTCCATATGAAGTCGTTCCAGTGAATTGAGTGGCATTGTAGAACGGCGTCGGGCTAACATATTCGCAGTCATAGCTGCCGTCGTCTAATATGAGACATTCGCATAATGGTCCGCTAAGTAATGGCGGACAGGAGCACGTGAAATTGTCTACACCGTCTATACATGTTCCTCCGTTCATACATCTGAAAGGACAGAAAATATTAGCAATGTTATAAAATGTTCTAGGAAAAATATGCTTTTTATTTTACTATTCAATAATTAGTACTTGAATATTCTTAACTCCACTTTTAAGAGTGGTTTAAGTCATTGCCCACTACTCGAAATCATATCTCCTTTTCTCTTGTAACACATAAATATGTGTCTATATTTTTTTTTTGTTTCTTACACAAGGTTAAGAAAACCTAACCAGAAATTGAGTAGGTTAGGTTAGTTAAGTTTTCTGTTTAAGTATCCTCTCTTTCATAATATAATTTATGTATTTCAATTATTTACCTAGGCCCAAGTAAGCATTCATCGTATTGCAATTCGCATCTCTCTCCATGGAAATCAGGAACGCAATAACACATCCGAAGACCGTCTTCCACCACACAAAGTGCATCGTTGCTGCAGGAGTTCTCATCACAAAATTCTATTTGAACTTCGCAACTCTTGCCTGTATAACCTGTAATTTAAAACCAATACATATGTTATCATTGCATCAATCAATCATTAATTCCAATACTTTGCAAAAGAATAAAGTGCAAAGTTGTGTCAGAATTTTTACCTTTCAATTTTACGTAGATCATACGTCGTGCCTATGAGCTGTCAACCAAATATAAGTTTTCAAGCTTGATTTAGTCCAAAAATTATAACATACATAAGTTATGAAGTAAATTTAATTGTGACTATTAATAGAACATGTCTTGTTTAGCTTATTGTCGCTGTATACGATAAATAGTTCATACGATTTTTAATTAACTCTTTGACAATTGCAGAGTAAATCTAATTCTGTTTTCAAAGAGATCGAAGCAAAATTCATTTTATCAGGTGGTAGAACTCATGTAGCTCAACCGGGGAGGTACCACCGCCACCCTCATAATCCTCCATGAAGTAATTTATTGTGTTTCGGTTTGGATAGGGTGGTTGCCGGCTATACTCGTACTTACAAACGAGGTGAACATCTTAGTCCTCAAGGGTAGTAACGCATTTGTGGACAACCTTGGGTCGATATTACTATGGGATGACTACTAATGTCCATGGGCGGCAGTGACCACTTACCATCAGGTGGACTACATGATCGTTTGCTACCTTTATACAATAAAAATATCCTCAGGATTTAGGAGGAATATCACCAGGCATTTGATAGTTTAGATATTTACTGTCTCAATTTTTAATAGCATTATCACTTACCATAAGCACAGGCACACATGTAATCAGCATGCACGTCGATACAAATGCCACCGTTTTCACATGGATTTGATTCACATTCATCGATCTGGTCTTCACATTTTGAACCAGTCCAACCTAGAAACCATTAGAAACAAGAGGCTTTAAATGTCATTCTCATCAATATGAATTTATACATCTTTAAGATTTTTTATCAATTGCAGGCGTGTAGGTTTTCTCACAATATTTAGATAAAACAAATTATAATTAATTTCTAACATTTAAAGATTTTAGATTTCAGAAGTACAATCAGAAATAATTTGCTTCAACATTATGAAACTTAAATATAGACATTTTATTAAATTACCATTTTGAATGACCTCTTTTCACTACTAAGAGCACAGTGGTGTGGGCATAGCAGAACAAACGTACCTGGTAAACATTTGCAATAAAACTTGAATCCGGGTCCTTCGAGGCATTCGCCGCCGTTGTAGCACCTGACCTCAGTAGAGTTGCACACAGCGACGTCCACCTCGCAGTGTTCCCCAGAGAACCCAGGGGCGCAGTGGCAGATGTACTCGTTGGTCATGTCGATACATGTTCCGTTGTTCAGGCAAGGGTTTGACTCGCATTCGTTGTAATTCGTTTCACAGTTATCACCTGTGTGTCACGAAACAAAGTTTGGTCGCGATAAGGCAATTCGGGGTCGTTGAAAGTTTAACTCGATTGCGTGCGTGTACGAGTATATAGGTATACCTACTTATTGTGCCTAGGTTAATAGTACCAAAGTTTAACTAGACCACCAACTTTTATTGGTATTATACTTATTACTTCATTACGATTACTGTTGAATATAGGACCAGGTTGACCTTTCCTTATAGAAAATCCTGTTGGAGAAGTGTGTTTGAAAGAAGTGAAAATCTCAGTTCTCAGGGGTAGCATCAAGTCTATAGTCATTTGCAGGGAGGTGTGTAATCTCTTTTGGTGTTAACTACAAATGGCCATGGTTGGTATCCTAGCCATCAGAGATAACAGAAGGTTCCTTAACACTCATGGGTCAGGCAAAATAGGCGTCTATAATTTACTTTTTTACACTATAATTTACACTACCAAGTATAATTACCTAATTTGCCAGAAAATCTATGGGATACTCACCAATGAA
>DWNR01003634.1:0-11599 GCA_018250455.1 Polygonus leo | reverse complement strand
AATAAATTGCTTCACGAAGGATTATGAGGGTGGCGGTGGTACCTCCCCGGTCGAACTACCTGAGTTCTACCACCTGGTGAAGTGTTGGTGTGTTATTAGTGTTGTTATAGCGATACTATAAAATAATCTATAGTAGAAAGTAGAACTGTGAGGGTCCAAGAGATATAACCCTGTGACAGACTGGTAGACGGACGGAAATATGAACGAATATATCTACATAGTGCGTAATAGCTCAAAGAATAATATTATCAAATTTCTTCTAGACATATAAAAATATTGATTAAACTGTTCAAATACGGTATTCATTTTACTCCTTAATGCCAACAATAAGGATCGTAACGATAAAACTACTTTGCAACAATCCAGACGAGCGAAGCGTAAGATGGAACCTTTGTTATACTTTTACGAGCTGCAATTTCATAGAAGTGCACCCCTCTCCTTCAGCATACAGCATAATTCATGCAAGCGATGAAACTACACATATCTTGCCAGGTGGTATAACTCGTTTAGTTCGTACGGGAGGTACCACCGCCACCCTCATAATCCACCGTGAAGCAATTCTTGTGTTTCGATTCGAAGAGGCGTGGTTGCCGGCTATACTTATACACTAGGCGAACCTTAGATGTTCGCCTCTTCAAGGGTGGCAACGTATCTGTGACCAACCTTAGGTATGATTTAATTGTGCGTGGGGATGATTAATGATATCCATGGGAGGCAGTGACCACTTACTATCAGGTGGACTGCATGCTAGTTTGCTACTTTTATACGATAAAAAATAACCTCTATTAATAGGATAAATGAATCTGCAGTCAACCTGATTGTAACTGCGACCCATTCACCTTAAAAATCCAACCCATGGACGACTGAACTGTTCTTGGCGTTGACAATATATGCGTACTACCCCTACCTCTACCTGAGTACTAAAATATGCGTTCTCTACGAATGTTAGTAGCCGGCAACCACGCTTCTCCGAAACCGAAACAACGCGAATTGGCGTACGGAGTGTTACGAAGGTGACGGTCGTGCCCCCCGGTCGAAGTACACGAGTAGGGACTACTACCTTCGAAATAACCTCCCGACGGCTTTCCGTAAACGAGCCCTTGCAACCATTTTCCAGTGTCAAGTTTATATCGATATTTTCAATACTTGAGCTGAACTTTATTGATTAACAGATTAAATAATGTGACTTCTTTAAGTTCATTAATTTACTATTGAACTGCCTGAAATGTCAGTTCCAATACGAAATATGACTACTTTTACCTTGACTATTTAAGTGTCGAATTAGTTCTGCTCAAAAAAAAGGTACGCAAAGTTACCTACCAGATTTATTTAGATGATAGAAAATGCACAGCGGCATATAAAAATGATTTCCAAACAAATTTAAGATTTATCGTTTTCAGGCGTGGATCAGAATGCAAAAATAAATATTCAAAAATCTCTTGTTCATGATAGAGTTACTTCCCGTGATGGATTTACATAATCAATGCTAGGAAGTCTATTGATAGATTCCACTTCGTATTTTTCAATGGACCAGAATCGAATTTGTAAAAGTAAATTATTATTGTTTGATCTACTGGTACAAAATCGAGATAACAAGGTTAAATGACTTATACTGATTTATCACATTTTAATATTTGGAGAGCACGCAACTTCGTCGTACGTTCATTTCCCTTATTTAAATCTAATGCTACCAAATAATATCGGTATATTTTTGCTGTTATGTATATATGTTGTGATATTGCTGTTTATAGGTCATCATCATTCATCGAAATTATACTTTTTACATCATACTAGCAGGCCTGGCAGATAAAGCCCCCATGTAAAGAATGAGATAGTATCTTATGTAATTGTGACTGTCAACCGTGTTTTCCCAACCAAAACGCAAATAGCTAGTAAATAACTGCTGTTTGATGTAGTACCGTTGTAGTCATGTCTGTTGTGGTGTATGCCCATAAAGACACCGGTAAAATCTGTGTAAAATAAATAACTTTTCACTATATACTATTTAAATACATTTTTAAAAATTCATAGCAATTATGGCAGTATTACTTTACAGGTGTTGTTATAAGTCAAAAGCTAAATTGCAACGCGACTGTATAAGCGCAGTTTATTTATTTGAAACGAGTGCCTCGCTTTAACCGACGCGCAGACAGGCAATCTGGCTTACATATTGTTGTTTTTCAAGTCTATTGTTAGCACTATACTTACGTCCATATTCTGAGTCAACAAATCAAACATGAAGAACTATTCATCAAATATTATTTGTTACTTAATATAGTTTTTCGATACTAATAACAAGAAAACCCTTTTTATTATCCTATAAATCTATCATAAAAACATTTTCACAGGCCGCAAGTCTTTCACTCAAAGCAAATTGCCAATAATGAAAATTGACATTATATAATATACCTACTGACAATATTTATCTAGGCTTTTTGTTATACTTCACACCGCCTTTACTTCCACACGCAAAGCTAAATACTTACTTATTATTTGCGTTTGTACTATATCATAGATACAAAAAAAAAATAATGTAAGAACACTAAAGCTAAATAAGCGAAGATCTCGCACACAACGAATTAAGTACCAGCAAATGACATTGTAACTAATAAAAATGTTAGGCTAGTACTTTTACACTTAGGCCTTTGAATCACAACTATATGTACACGTATGTTATTTTTCAAAGATAATGTACACCAGAAGTAAATGGTATGCTATACTTCAATTATTTGTTGTTTTGACAGAAAATTCCATTTAAAATTTAAAAGTTTCTTGTATAAAATACTGTAGAGCGTTTATTGTGTAGCGTTACACCTCACATATTAATTTATCTCAGTAAATTAATACGTGTCTTAGTTACAATAGCTAAAGTTACAATAAATTATTACTTGCTATTGCATTCGGTATACCAGTTCACCAAAACCTATGGATATGCCATTATAAAATGAAGACCGCTCCTGAATATCGCGTGGAGCGGTCTCGCAAGGCATGCTCTATAGCAATTGTGTGCAGATTGTTCATTTGTATTCCAAGACGATGTCAACCACTAATGCTCTACGCCACTCACAGCTCTGTAGTTTTATTGGTAGCTTAGAGTATATTTATGGCCGAATCATCAACGATAAGTACGATAAGATAACGATAAATAACATTTTTATGCAGAACCAATAAATCTTCTCGAAGTTTTAGGGACTTTTTTAATATTTGCAAATACATTTCATAAATTTGAAAACCGGAGTTATTAGATGTATTAGATAAGGTATTTATTATCAAGCCAAGTACGAATTCTTCCTGAGGAAGACAACAATTGAGTGGCTGCCTCTGAAGACTATGAGAGTCGCCTCGTGTGTAGGATGTATAGATAGAAATCTCTCAAAAAGCAAAATTTAAGAAATGCTTCACCAAGGAGATTATGTGGGCGGGGTGGTACCTCCCCGGTCGATCTACACGAGTTCTACCACCTCGCCAAATACAAGGGCTATGAGAGTAGAAAGTATTTGTTCACATAAAGTCAAAAAATCTAATTAATCCATCCATTCAATCAGACAAATAGTAAAAAGGTAAACATTGTTGACAAGAAAATGTAAAGCCTCCAAAATTGACTCATTAAACCCAGAAGACTTAGGAGACATATTAAGGCATGTATTTAGCCAATATAAATATATTTTTGTCGCAGACAAGCCCCACAGCTCATAAAGTATTCAGAGTCGAGAATAGTTTATTTTACAACCCCGAGTTTGGCACCCTACTATGCCTAGCCGTACGTTAGCCAAATGGGTAAAGCCATTTTGTTCCGATATGATCTTTTTGTAAGTAAAGAATGCTGGAAACATTTTTTGTTTTACTTACTGTATTTTTCATGATATATTATAACTTTGATATGAAACAGTCGTTTGCACATTTTGATATTTAATTGACGTAACAAGAAATCCGTTAATATAAGTTTTGACAGACAATGGCTGTTTGTCCTAGCTAATCTTGAAAATAGACAAACGTAAAATATGTATTGATACCCACACCACTTTTTACTGGCCTCGACTATAATATTCGAAGCCGTCTAACGAAGTAAGTTTCGGCTAGATCCCGCGACTGAACCAAAATCTATTTTCTTTATAGCAACAGTGTAGTAGACACCGACCGTGATGGTTTGAAAGGTGTAAACAAAATAGATTGACATTCAAGTTAATTATATTAATATATAATTTGTTTTAACAATTTACATAAGTCATAATTTTGTTACATATTAATTAATATTGTTTTGTATCTTTTGATATACTTTCGGCTTAATTCTGTAGGAATAATTTATCTATCTTATAATATAAAATTAAAAACTCATCACGAAATCTTAGAAACTACAAGTTCTAGGAGTCTCAAATTTTTCATGGGGGTTCTTTTTAAGACGTAGGTGCTCACTAAGACGCGAAAGGTTTTTGCGCAATTCAAGCCCTAAGGGATTGTTTTTGGGGGTTGGTAGTTTGTATGAAAATTTGTTACTACAAGTGATTATATATCACTTGTAGTAACAAATTTTCATACATTTATAACCACGCGGACGAAGTCGCGGGTAAAAGATAGTATATTTTAAGTGTATTGTACCAATGATATAAAAAGTAACAAAATAAAAATAAAATGCATTTCGTAAAATAATTTTCAATTCAGAAATAAATCACACACAATTAATTTCCAAACCAGCTTGCACTCGTAGTATCGAGGGTCATAAATCATTCGCGAGAGCCATAGTTAATGATGATCAATACGTAATCATCCTAGTAATTAAACAGTGTTTATAGATATTCAATATTATTTGTTTTATCATATTTAATGAATTACGTACTTGCTTTTATTTAAATGCATCTAACGCATATTTGTTTATCATATATTTATTATAGTTATATGATCTCTATATAGAACAAAGCATTTTATAGTATAGATAAGGATAAGTATACTCGTAGTATAGTTAAATATATGGTACGTTTTGCTTTGACACGTATAATTTAAAATTATTAAATGTTCGGTGAGTACAAACGACAATAAATATTCACTTCAATTAATAATAAATTCAGTTTTTCCCCGTTTAAAAATACGAATACAAAAATTCTATGTATATAATTCATCCACAATGTAAAACCACATTGCATTTCCGAGTGTCGCGACTGAAATCTCTGAAAATTAAGCTAACGAACCTGAAGTGTTAGAATTACCTTTGTATGAGAAATTCACACAATCCGCGCCGTTAATATACTGGAACCACTTAACTAGAACTTTTCACTAAGTTTCAATTATTTTTATTTCATAAATAGTTGCTCAAACTTGTTTTCACGGAGCACAAATGCGAGCGCGCGGTCCTTTGGGCGGGCGGGCGACCGCCTTCAGACATATGCTGAACGCGACTGAAACACTTCTGTAGCCAACTGAAAAGCTATCACTAAGTGGACACTATAAACACCTATTGTTTCAATTATCAACTTTTTGCCGGGAAATAAACAAATGGCGGCAATTGAACGCGAATACTTGGCAACAGAAGCCGGTATTAGTATTTGCAAATAGCGTTACGAAAAGTATCGCACTTATGTAATATAATCAAATATACTTATGTGATATTCCATATTTTAAATTCAGTTCATTTTTAGTAGAGAATCAAATTTTGGAAAAGTTTGATTCTCTACTAAAAATTTGAAAAAAATCAAATGGCTGGACGTACGCATATTTCTTAAAAAACAAATATTTCAATTTTATTACAATATGAATAACGACCTAGGATTTATAACAAAAACGTCATGACAGTGAAGTTTTAAACTGTGTAGTATGGACTGTGGACGCATTTTTCGTAAAAGTATGAAGATATATTTTTTTAATATTGACTTTCAGTTTACATTGCGTTGAAGTAATTTGTCAATGTCACTTCGATAGCCTATTATAATAATCAAATTTTATCTTTTCTATTTTTTAATTTCTATGATTAATATACGAAGACCTAAGAGTGAGTAAACTTTAATATTTACAACGAATTATCGTTAATTTATAAAAAAAAACGCTATAACATTATGTTGTTCTATAGTTTTATTTATAATACATGGGTGTTGATTTGTACGGTTTGTGTATTTTGCTACTAAAACGCTGAGCCAAAATGTTACGACAGGTAAAGTAATTTTATAGCAGATCCTCCGAATTGGATATTAAAATTAGATATCCAAAAAGTTGCCTTTTAGCCATTTGAGTGAGACCCTTTAAATTAATAAACAAAGCTGCCATGTTTTCAGTTTACACCCACACCATTCCGTTCTAACTCAAGTGCATATTAAATGACTTAAACACTTGTCTTACTACCAACGACCTAAAATGTTAGTTTGATTTAGATTGATCTTTTACAAGCCCTTTTTAATCCATATAGATATTGTAGAATTACGGCAATATACATAAGTTCATCGTAAATAGGCAATAAATTCACAAACACACACACACTTTCATTATTTAAAGAGATTGATAGCCGCCGGAGAACCATTGTATGTATTTCGACCGGGAAGGCACCACCGCCACCCTCATAATCCTCTTTAAAATATAGGCAACTTGAACAACCCATTAATGCAACACTATTAGGCTACTTCCAAAGTATATGAAGTTTACCAAATAACTTTCACCCGCGGGGTATACATAAGCTGTTAAAGTATTTTTTTATTTTATAAAATCGACCATCAGACCACCTGACGATAAATGGTCATGGTAATGGCTTATGAATGTTAATAGTATATTTGCTGAATGATTAAATAACACCTGAAGTTGACCTCAGATGCGGTGTTCCCTCTAAGATCAAAGATGTGTGTGTAAATATAGCCGGCATCTTCCCTTCTCCAAACCTTCTTGTTTCTCGTAGGCTTTGTGACAAGGTATTTGATAAAAGGACAATAGTGAAGTAAGAAGTGTCACATAGATTATTCACATGATAATAATAAAGTGGTCCTCGGGGTCACGTATTAATTCATCCGTACAATTTACCTACCCGAATATCTGAACAAATAATTACTTAAGTGTAATTACACCAATATTTCAGGGACCGCAAATGTTCGTTTGATCAGTAGTAAAGTAGTTGCCGGTAATATGTAAATGGTGAGTCTCTGAACTCAAAACTAGCAACGCAATGCTGATTAACCCGTAAATCTTTAATTCTGTCTGAATTTGATTACGGAAGTGAATTGGCAGCAATGACTTCATCAGATATACCTACTGTAGGTTTGTTTGTCACTTCTATTATATTAAAAAAATCATCGTGAGTGAAAATACGTATCCATTTGATTTATTCCATTGTCCTGCTTTAATTTCTCCTCTTTTTAAACGGTTTTATTTAGCTCACCCCGTTTGTTTAATGACTACTACTACTCTACTCATTAATTCGAAAACACTTTGAAGAACTCACAGAATATGAAAATGAATGTTAATGTCATAATTATTATGATACAAATACAAGTTAGAAAAAGATTTAACCCGTAAAAACTTTGAAGACCAAACAATACGTAAACGAGTCTTTGAAGCGAGTTCCCTGCGCCCTGCGCCCGTGCGATACGTAAGCCTTTGTGCTTGCTCTTTCAAGCATTACTCCGATCATTCTATACTCTATTCAGTTTTATATCTATAGAAATATAGTTTTAGTATCAGTCTATTAGTCAAATAAACAACGGATCTTTTGTAAGCAACATTCTCGATAATAACAAAAGATCCGTTTCAATTCTATAGTAGAAGTGAAATACAAATGAAAAGACGACTATAGTACAAAGACAACAAGACAAAAATTATCTTATCGTATGTAGGTATGTATTGTATGATCTAATCATACAGATAGACAAAGGCTTTTTCGTAAAACTACGTGGAAATGTATGATTAAACAATAATAAGAAGAAATTATAAATGTTAATTTAATTGAATAGAAAAGAAAACATGTGGATCAAGTTATACCTATGTATGCAGAATAAACGGAGCTCTTTGTGCATTTAAATGAGTTTTCTTGTAACGCTTTAACCGTCTACTATTTTTTGCAGTTTTGAACATTGTTTATTAAAAGCACAGGAAACAGGAGACATCGTAGTCACCTGTTCCCTTTTTTTTTAATGACATATTCTGAATCTATTTTTGTACGATTTTCGACTACCCAATTTACAGCTAAGTAACTTACTACCATTATCAGAATGATAATAGCTATATATGATATCGATAGGTACTATATAGTTTCATAGGGATCAAATGATTTCTCTTATATGTTTTTAGGTGATAGAACTCGTATAGTTAGTTCGACATGGGTAGTCACCGCCAACCTTTTTAATCATCCAAAATCAAATATCATTTATTCAAAGCTTAGCCTTTAGAACTTTTTTTGAATGGCAAGAAAACTACTGCTTCGATTCTCTATGGAGAAGAAGCGGCAAGAAACTCAATAAAATCTGTGTTTCTGTTTGGAGAGGCGTAGTTGCCGGTTGTACTCTCCTCTCAGGTACCTCCATCGTAGTGAGGAAGATTACTAATATCCATGGGCAGTAGCCACCATTTACCATCCGATAGAATGCATGTTCATTTGTTTTACCTTTAAATGTTAAAAATATGTAGTCTAACATTTACTGAACTTCTTTTTGTTCACAGAATATCTCAAGAGTCGCTCATTGTATAATATGAAATTATACATTTCCAACGCGACGTGATATGTGTTACGTTTGCAACTGTTTCTCATGGGCATTGGATTTAATTCAGAGGTTTGTGGCAGCTTGCAATTATATGTGATATTAGGTATTGTAGTAAATTACATAAATAATATCTCCTAAAAAAAGTCCTAATTTCAATGTTAACATGTCGTGCAGGGTCCACCACCGTACTTTTATCCCAAGGTCCATGGTTGTGGTCGTCAGCTATACATTTTTTATTATATAAAAGTAGCAAACAAGCATGCATTCCTCCTGATGATAAGTATCTGATGATAAGTACCTCGCCGCCCATTGACATTTATAATCAGCCCCAAGTATAATTAAATCGTACCTTAGATCAACCACCGATGCGTTGCTACCCCTGAGGACTAAGATGTTCGCCTCGTGCGTAAGTACAGCCAGAAACACGAGTCAACAAAACTTCAAACGTTTCATTCATTTTCGTTTGCTGCATTTTTGCATAAAAACTGTTTAAAACATGAGAATGTGTTGTTACCCGTAACTTTACCTAAGTTCAAACTATTATTAGCAGTAAATATAACATTGCTTTATATATATAAGCATACATATAATTATATGGCATATTATTCGCTATTTCCACCACGATGCATCAACGCTATCAGCATGCTAAACCAACCCGAACCCAATTGAGTTAGGAGTAATAAGGTTGTGCTCCCATGTATACCGAGGAATAATTGATCAGTTTTGCATACTAAAGTACTTATTTTTCCCAAGGGGCTTACACGAAATATGTCTGCGTATAACTTTGTAGAAATATTGAGGGTACAGGTAAGCCTGTACTTGATTTTAATATTATTTATACCAATTATAGGGAAGACTGTCACTGTAAATTAACCAAAAGGAAAAATCAGTTTTATTATGCCTAAAGCTTAATTCACCCTCCGAGACCGAGCTAATTCAAATACGCTAAAATAATTGTATAATAGGAGACAACCTTAGTAAATATAAATATTACCTATATCGAGTTTATACAAGAATATGGAATATAAGAGTATGCAAAATTAAGGGAAGACAATGAAAAGCTTTCAGATGATGAATTAGCCCATGTTGCTTAAACTGACGCGAGCTATAACTCCATATAATATTCCTACTCAGATGCAGAGTAATTTGGCGCTGTGTGTTCTCAAGAACATTATAAAACAGATTACAAATGCATAGCTTCTATTCCTGACAAATATTATAACTTTATGTTAAGTAGCTACGCTTCCGACTCCGCGCTTACTAACGTAGATGCGTTCGTACAAATTATGAACTAGAAACATTAAAACGAGTACTTAGATGTTATAGATTTATAAAGTAATAACACTAGTAGTATAAAACTCTAAGCTAACCATCATAAAATGGCCATGCTATTCTAAAATTAGATTACCGTTGTAAACCACATTTTGGCGGCCGCAATAGATGTTTGATGTGTGTAAGGTGGTAACTTTAACATACTCTGGCCTAAAATTGGCGGTAACATCTAAGATTTTTCCTCAAATTGTACGCAATTGCTAGCAATTAGATAGAGCTCAATTACACACATGGCTCGTAATAAACCAATAAGGCCATGCAGATAATAAAACTTGTGAATTTGTGAATATTTAATGTAGTTTTTATTTTGGAAAATAACAAAGACTATTATTTCATGAACCATTTGCTACTCTATTAATGACAGGTTTCTTCTAAGAATTAGTACTTCTAAGTTTTATTCGAAGCCCTTAGAAGACAGTTATCTCAATTGTTGTCGGAAACGTAAAAGTTTCATACTCGAGGTACAAATAAAACCTTATTAACCTATGTTTCGAACGAGGAGGTAATTATTTACTTACATAAGTTTCGAATAATCAACTGTTGGAATAAATTCCCAATGGAGCATGGATAACCAAATTTTGAAACGCAAATTATCTAACTACTCCCAATTTCTGACTCGACAAACATTTGAATGAGGAATTGTATATTAATTGTAAAACTGCGTGACCCATACAATAATATCATAATGTAGCACTATAAGTATGAAGTGGTTCATTATTATTATAAAATCTGCCCTTGAAGCGACCATGCTGAAAATAAATGCAAATGCCGTGCCAAACAGCTTCATTTTATGTAATTAGCACCCAATTACTACGTTTTTGTGCAAGTAATTGTCACGATCTTTGTGGCTAACTGTCTAATATCAATATGACATATAGTCGTATAACTAACTATTACTGTACGGAAGGTATCATTTAGTACATTATAAATAAATAATATTTTGTTAAATAATATCTCCACGCTTCCATTGATTTCCTTAGCATGTTTTATAGACACAAAGATGCAGGTAAAATTAGAAACATTAATCATAATTATTCAGCTTTTCACCAGGAACCGGAAACCTTCGTTTGATTACCACCAGTTCTGTTATTCATACCACTTGGGTATCAGTAAAATAATTGAAGGTAGAACGCACCATAGGTCAAACATGATATTCTATGTATATATTGTCAAAAGAATGCGTCAGTTGGTCGTCTTCCATCATAACATTTTTATTACTTTTGCCTTTATTTCAATAATTTTCGCCTACATATTTTTTGTTTGCAGAATAATCACGTTTTGCTTGGCGTGCTGCACCGTGTGCGTCATCTGCTTTGGACTATTGATTACAATCATTGCTGGAATAGCTTACGGATACAACTATTCCTTCGCCGAGTTTATTAACTTTAGCAGTTAGTATTTTTACTGTAAGAGGTAGACGGCATAATGAAGAAATCGTTCAAAAGATGAAGTGTACGAGATGGTTGAACTCTCTATAAGTTGTTGTTTACCATTTGTAGACATGTCTAGACAGGTGGTAGAACGCATGTAGTTCGACCGGGGAGGTACCACCGCCACCCTCATAATCCTTCGTGAAGCAATTTATTGTGTTTCGGTATGGA
>DWNR01003633.1:0-11599 GCA_018250455.1 Polygonus leo | reverse complement strand
CGTTGCTACCCCTGAGTACTAAGATGTTCGCCTCGTGTATAAGTAGTATAGACGGCTACCACGCTTCTCCAAACCGAAACACAACAATTGCTTCACGAAGGATTATGAGGGTGGCGGTGGTACCCCAGTTGAACTACACGAATTCTACCACCTGGCAGATAGTAGATAATAAGTGTGTTACAACTATTTGTTTACACAACAAACGCTTGAGCGACCTTCTATGCCTATCATAAACATCCGTCTAGGCAAACGTTCAGTGATGGTAGTATTGCTAGCACGTTGTGCACCGCTTTGCATATTCTGTCACCCTTTGTTGTGCAAGTGGAGAGCATTCACCGCTCAAGGTCTGCCGTCGAACGATCGCTGGTATGGGGCAACCCCTGCAAATATACGCTCTGAGGTCCCAATACATCGAAACCAAAATGCCGCTTGTTTTAACTATCGAACAAATTTCGCAATCTCTTCTGCTGTGATCTTTTCCGGGAGCAAAACTCTAAGAATACTCTATCTCACTAAATAACTTTGGTAGTTAAATTAGGTTTGATCCTTTTCAATATTCAAATTTTGGTATGTATTTTACAGTTTGAGATAAAAATAGCATGACACTAATTTAGGCGATATTTTTAGTAAATATAGCATTACTAATAACTCGTGAATATGTATATAATTGAGTAAATCTTTGACGTTATATAATTTAAGTATAAAATGATCAAAAGCAAGAAAATTCCAAGTATAGATATTTTGTTTCAGAATATGCTTAGTATAGAATATGCAATTCCTTTTACATCTAAACCTAGAGGTACGTCAGATGAGCTATTTGATGGTAAATAGATTCCATCACTCTTAGACATTTGCAGCACTAGGAGGACCGCATGCACCGCTGGCTTTGAACGAGCTCTTTTCGCACCATTTTCTTATCGAATGTGTGTGAAATACACCAACAACCAAACCAACCAAATAGGTTTACATACATGTCTGTACGTTAGTAGCTAATCCATACACCAATTGGTCACGGACGTTAGATCGTTTAGCACGGTTTAACGTAATTCCATAAACGGGTTTATTTACTTGTGTGACACAGTTAACTATACAGCGTGACAAATCTCGCTGCGGCTGTCAATCATTAACTAAAGTGGCTTTATGACCCGTGAAATCATTTTTTAGGTTCCGTACCCAAAGGGACTTTATTACTAACCGGACTTTATTACTAAGACTTGATGTCGTCCGTCCGGCCGCCTGTCACAGGCCTGCATTTCTTGAACCGTAATAGTTTATTTCACAGAATGTGTACAAGTATAACCACTACTACAAGAAAAATTAAAAATAAACGTGGGCCCCAAAAATAAAACCGCTATTTACTGCGTTTTTTCGGAATTGTTGGTACAGATCCCTTCGAGTGCGTGTCCGATTCGTACTTGGCCGATTATCGTAATACTTTGATTATTATCATACATTTTACTACATTGACGCTTGCCTTTAATGATCCTATATAACCTATATTAAACTATAGGTACTCGTATTTAGGTTTATATGCAACATGGATATAAGGGCAACATACATGTGCTTGAAAGATTAATACCAATTCATTATTATCATATATTATGTGTGAATTAATTGCATACTAATATAATTTATTGCGAAGAACACACCTCATTTATTTTTGTAATGTTTAGTCTTATCATTACAATCACTTACTGCGAGAAACAGATGTTTTCCTATCTTTGTGAGTGATAAATTTGAAGTGAACATGATTCACATAGATTAGTGCTAGTAAATTTCTAGATTTATCTAAGAGAGTTCACATGTTTTATAAGAAGTAAACATCGACGGGCCATCTGCATTAAAGTTTAAATAAATAAAGCTTGTTCTCAACTGAATGTTTTTATTTGTCTTAAAACCCACTTATATATTACATTATTAGTACACATACTAAAAACATATTATCGATCAAAATCGGTCTCACAAGAAAAAAAAAAATTCTGTTGAGTTTTGTTTATTTAACAGTCGTAGCGATTCGAAATTCAAATATTAAAAAAATAAGTGTATATAACACTATGTACATATATTACTCCTTCTTATAAAGTATGAATTTATTACTGCTTGCTTACCCCACTTCAATGAACTACTTTGTACTTCGCAATTCTCTTCTTTCATTTCATGAAATTGATGATACGGAACCGATGTAACACTTACTGTACGGTTAAAATGCGTTTTAATTTATTTTTAGTATTTTTTAATTATATTCGTGTGTGTCCAGAGCTAGCCTGAACTGGATCATTAAGTTTCTGAGTACAAATCTCTATAGTATAGTTGTACCTTAAAGCGCATTAACAGAAGCTATTCAAACCTAATAAACCGCATCTGACATAACACGTTTATAGAGGACCTGTTCAATGTATCATTTATCGAGTAATCCAAATTGTACGAGCTCTTCTATTCTAGAACTTACTCATACTTCGTCATACTATAATTGAGCCACAGTGAAAACTTACAGTTTGTGTAATGGCAATGAAAGAAAAAGGGTCTCCTCCTCATTTACTCCTCTTTATAAAGTATTAATTTATTACTATTTGTATACCCTACTTCTTCAACGTATACTTCGCAATTCCCTTATTTCATTTGACGAAATTGATGATACGGAACGGATGTAACACTTATTACACTTATTAGGTCTCCATTACGAGTCTTGCTTACTGCACTAGCAAAACAAGTATAACAGGAACTAGAAGTAGGTTAGAGTTGGTTGCGAATTGGTATTCGCAAATTTTCACGGTTGTAATAAAACATTAGAATGAAGTTTAGTGTGTCAACGCATGATTTTTTACTTTGTTTCTAAATTATCAACTTCTAAGCGTAGTATCGTTAGTCTAGCTCAGATTTGAAAAATGTAAATAGTATGCAATTTGATCTGTACAACGGTAAAGATTAATGAAATAAATCAATAACATTTAAAGTGTTGGTTTATTCAGCTAAGTAGTGAAGATTCAAGATAGGAAAAGGCACGGGATGACGACAAGCCACGTGCGGATGATGAGCTTGCACACATTAGAAACTTGATAAGGGCAAAGTTTAAGTTTTATTTACAAAACTAACAATTGCGTGTGACTCCCCTCCTCACTGGTACGCGGCAAGCATAACACAGCGGGGACTTAGTCTCCAACCACCACCTCGCGCAGCCCGCTCGACAACCACGAACGACCTGCCGGGGTAGGCACGGTGGCATGCAAACATGCAGTTTAAATTATTTGTTGTGACTTTTGTGCTAAACTACGCCGCCGCGGAACACTATCGGACCAAGCGTGAGTATTTTCGGATACGATTCTACTTGCCATTATACTCGTAATCGACCCAGATGGAGCGATAAACAATGATGCGTCTGCGCCCGAATTCACATGTTTCATTATATAATTATGCCATTCATACTTTAATTTAAACTTAGAAGATGTCTTAGGGACCCGTCTTGTGTAGTATCATGCTTTGTTTATTGTGTGTCATATGCGAATGTGGGTATTCTGTGTTACCTGCACTAAAATACTGTGACATGCATATAGTAAGCGATATTGACAATGTTCATATGCAATTCTTATGAGACATTCACTTAAACTAGTATTTGTTCAAAATTTGTTTAGTTACACTAGTTTTTGCACGGTTTGCTGTTTGCTCAATGTCAAGGTTTTATTTCACATCACAATTTTAAACAAGACCGGGCAAATGATTTAGGCGGTCAAATGATTTTATACTAATAATGACATAAGTGTAATATTTTAATACTCACTATAGTTTGATTTTATTTTTGTTTTTAGCTGATTTCGTGAAAACATGTTTGAAAAGTGACCCAGATTTTGACGATTGCTCAAAACAAGCTGTACAACAGTTATTCGATGCTCTAGGACCAGGTAAAACATCCTTTTTTAATTAATTTACCTTTTAATAAAAATATATATAAATATAATCCTTGCTAGTGACCTAATTAAAATTTAGTTTATGACGTATAATTTAGTTTTCATTTTAATTCTTTGTAGCAGTAAGTATATCGCAATGTTTATTTGGAGCACGCATACGAAATATTACAAGTAATAATGTGACTTCAAGCTAACCCAACCAGTCCACTGCGTAAGTCGCCGACGCGGTTGCTCACCGCCTGTTTCGTTGCACAATCCCACCATGTCGGCCATGCACCTTCTATCTGCTCTTTGTATTGCTGCGATCCTATTCATTATTACCTCATCGTCGCGTTTTTAGTATCCAAATAAAACAATTTCACACACATGCAGCGGTTAATGAAAATAATTTTGCAACGAATTTCATAAAAATGCCGAAATATATGCAATAAAGAATTATTGCAATATTTATAGTAGGTTGGGTTGGTAGGTTCACGAACCACTACATTAGTCACATAGCCTCAATTACGAAACATGTAGGCAGGTACGTAGGCAACTTGCGGAAAGCGAAAGCGCTATTTCTTCACCGTGTTCAGGCGAGACTAAGCGATATCAAATATTATTATGATTGTATGCAATGTATGTAGCAAAGAAAGTAAAAAAATGCAAACTGATACATATTTAAAAATGTTTTCAAACAATTTTCTGTTTATATTACAGGTCTACCGGAAATAGATTTGCCTCCACTTGATCCTTTAAATATTCCAAAATTAAGAATTTTGCAAGGTGATGGTCCCGTAAACGTGAATGCAGCGCTCGACAACGTTATTGTGACGGGTTTTGGTCATACACAAGTATTACAGAGCCAGTAAGTGTCTACATCTTATGACGCCCTAGTACTTTGCGCGACTGTTCGTTCAACTCAGTTGAGTAAAATGACAAGCATGCAAGTTGATGTCGATATTGTTGATATCGATCGAACCGCTTTATTTGTTTTATATATATATGCTTCTTTAAAAATAATTACTAAATTTTAATAAAAATGAATTACCTTTAATTCACATTTTTCCAGGGTCGATGGCAAAACATACGATTTTTACACGAAAGTTCACGTTCCAAAGATAAGAATTGAAGGCACTTACGACTTGAAAGGAAAAATATTGCTTATACCTTTAGTTGGTCGCGGTGTGTGTTGGTTTGAGCCAAGTAAGTTTTGTTTTTTTTGTGAATGTATAAAAGTCGAAAATAATATTTAATTTGTTTTAGTTTTGTATTTGTATATTGTATATGTATGTAGTTTTGTTTTATTTAGTAAAATCTAAATTTTACTTAATTTTAATGAAAGTTTGTTTTTAATGAAAATTTAATTTGACCATATGAATAAGACACACTACTAACTACTAACACATTTCCTATTTTCAGGCAACATGACAATTGACATAGTAAGCGACGTTAAGCTGTACGACAAAGATGGCTTTGTATTTTTCAATGTCACTGCAGCACATGTAAAATACTCCATAGGAGGACTAAAATTAAGAATGAATAATCTTTTTGATGGTATTAAATCTTTAGGTAAGAAATGAAATTTCTATGCTTTGCTTGTGTAAGCTAAATAGTACATATGCAGATCCATCTATTGGACTATAAAGTAGCTGCGTCAGTCACTGTGTTGTCACACACGATAATACTTCTACTCGATACTAGATGGCGCGACAAGCGCGGTTGGATCAGCTACCTTCTTTACAATATGCTATCCTAGTACTAGCATGTTGCAAAATTGCAACGTTGAAATGTCTGATGTCACAATGTTGTTTTGACGTTTCTTTATTGAAAAGGAAACGTCAACAATATTGTGCTCAAATCATGTTCCATCAAGTTGTCGAATAAGATTCCGTGTTTTATTTATTATTCGTTTCTTTTTCAGAGGACAGCACAAATGAATATTTAAATGCCAATTGGCGTCCAGTGTCAGAATCGTTGAGGCCAATTTTAACGAAAACCATTGAGGATATTTTATTAGGTTTTATGCAGCAGATTTTCCATAATTTGCCAGCCAATTTTATGGTAGGAGATATTAAAAATAGTTCACCGAATAAGAAGAAAGTTTGATTTGTAATTTTTAAGAGTTAGGTAAATGTATTGCAAATGTGAGACAGTTTTAAGTATACTGATCATATGGTATGTATAAAATACTTTTATACACTCTATATGTGATCTATTTTTTTATTAGTTTAGAATTAGACATTTAAAATATTTTTATAATGTTCTACTTCTTAGATATAGTCATAATTAACGTAGTATAAGTATATTCTTCGTTTTTCTTGCCTAAGTAATTTAAAAGACTTATTGAATTTTGTAGATTTATTTTGTTATTGTATTAGACTTAGTTATTCTTTTCACTACTTCACTACTATGAGTCTTGTTTTATTGAACGATAAATGTATCCCATCTCTTAAAGCTAGGCCTAGTTTATAAGATACAAATTGTAAATTATTTCACTATATTGCCAATGTCATAATTTAAAGTTATTCACATTCACAGAAATTGATACCAAACTATAATAAATTCTCCTATTATTCAAAAAATACTATATGATAAGAAATAGTAACTGTAATGAAAAGAAGAAATATTTAAAAAAAATATTGTAGTTGTTTTATTCTCCTGAAAAACTATGTATAAATCCAATTGTGTTTTTCCAATATAAATCCAATGTTTCATAATTTTACTCAAGGTTTCGAAAACATATTTTACGACCGAACGCCTGTGCCCGTTTCACGGTTTCCACCTGTTATTTTCAGGTAAACACGCCAAGGTTACAGTTAGTCATCTTCTAACTCTTTCAGTTTTGCACTTATAGACACGGGCTTCAATATAAACGCATATCTATTACTCTTTTTTTGTAAGAAAATACATTGAACATTCATTAACATAAAAAACGCAAAAATATCTGTTTAAATATGTACATTACTTTCTCTCGTTTATTGTAAAGTTGATCTGAATATATTTAATTTACATCCAAAACATTTTAACTAAAATTTACCTGCCAAATCGGACGTCCAGGCATTTTGTTTAGGTTGGAATTTCAAATCACAACACCTCACTTCACTCGCGTGTTTGGCGCGTCTGCCACTAGATGGCTCTCTCTCAAGAGTGACCAACTAAATAAGCGCTACTGAGTCACAAAACGTGTTTTATACGGCAGCAAAGTGCTATAGGTGTTAACATTAGTGAGAACGGACACTACGCAGAAACCCAAACGATGGCTCAAAATATCCCTTACGTATCCAGAACAGATATTGAGATGTTTTCTCTTAACAAATATTAATATTACTGGAGTCAATAATTTGTTATGATCAATTTATGTTCTTGAGTCATTCGCACGTCAGGAATAAATACAAATCATCAGGCGCTTGGAAAACAGACGGATAAAAATAAATAAATCGTTAAAATAGGATCGTCTAACTCATTAGGCACACAATGGACATTTTTCAACGAAAATCGATAGTAATTATATCTATTATAATTTTAAAATAATGTATTAAATAAACCATTGCGTCGATGCCTATGATGCGCTCACATAATTAAAATTACTCTGGTGAGAGTGAAATTAGGATATTAGAAAATAATATATTTTGTTATTAATTTATACTGTAATTTTTGTTTCACAAAGAATAAATAACATAACGTAATATTTTATTTCCTATTACTTTTAGGTTTATGCGCACTAATTTCTATGGAATTAGAGGTGGCATATTTTTGACTATTAAAAAATACCTACCTGTTAAATATTATTTAAAAGCGAAATAAATATCTAAAATGATCATATTTGTATAAAATTATTTTCGTCTTAATATAAGCTCGTAATTTTAGAATGCGTACTAATTTCAGAGCGAGAATTGGAGCAAGATGGCCCAGTATTTTTCATGTATTTCTTTTTTATGGTAATCAGTTACGAAACATTTAAATGTTTTTAATATGCATACATTACATTGTTTGAACATTATTTAAAACTTCATTTATGAATTTTACATAAGATCGTCTTCATAGGTTTTGTGTTATTCATCTATTAAAAGGAGCAATATATTTAGCAATGTTGTTGAAATAAATTTTAGTCAATAAATCTAAATGTTATCATAATTTTATGTATATTATCTTCCACTCCACGCATAAAATGATAAATTATGATAATATTTAGAATTTAATCAGATTTGCATAGTATGTAGTATGTTTTCTAACTACCAGTAGTACAGTTACTACCAGGAGTAATAACTTTAAAATTAAAATGTACATAACCATATTTATTAAAAGACTTGTTTGAAATTTTCTTTTAATCGAGGTCTATCACGAAAAAAAATATATAACAATGTACAACTGATTATACGCAGTATTATTGTACAAGTGAGTAAAATTAGCAATAAGCTAAAACCCACACATAAAACGGACAATGAAATGCGATAGAACCATAATATAGTATTTTTTATGAAATACAAGACACAGATTCTACAGATAAAAAATAACGCGCACATAATATATTTTAGAAACTTTAAGAACATTATTATTCATTACTTTATATTAATTTAAATGAAGTTAAGTAATGTAATCAGTTTCTTACTACACTGAAGGATTATAACACAGCCAAAAACGTTCAATAATTGTAGTCGACACTCAACCAATCGTATCGCTATTATGTGCATCTCGTTTTGTATGCAGAAATTGCATTTAACCGTTCTTAAATTCTGTACTCCTTGTCCATCGAGTTCCTGGTAAGACGAGGTTCAATCATGTGTTCAACTTATGTCTGACACCAATTTCCATTCTTTTTTTTTAATTGTTTAAAAATGTCATGTCTAAGGTATACTAATAACACTAATAAAATCCCCCTATACGTTCCAAAATAAGGAGAGATGCGCAAAAATATCATTTTCATTGAAAAAAAAAATAGGGAAAACATTTATATCCTACATTAATTTTCCTGTAATTGTGAAATGATTTTGAATTACCATTTTTTAAAATTAACATCCAGGATGAGATGACTTTACTTGTCACATTGTAATGTTATTCACACAAATGTAGGTTAGGCCATTGACCGTAGACGTGCGTTGACCCACAGAAGGGTGCTCCGAAGGGGATAGGGCCCCTTTGGTGTCACTCACAAAAGGAACGATCACCAGGCTCTCATAAACGCGAGGAGATTAAGGTGCATACATGCACTTTGCACCGAATGCGCGTGACGTCACTTGGTTCGCATTGCATTGTTTGCTGTTGCACTTTTCAAGCTTGTCATACGGTTTTATTGGCTGGCGGAGGAATGACTTCGTGCGAAAAATTTCTCTGTAGATAAGATATCAAAGACAGTAAAACAGTTTGTGAACAGTTATTATATTTGCTATGTGCAAATTAAGTTATTTATGTTGATGTATTTAATCAGCGAGTTCTAACCACAAGTGCTATTGTTTATTGTCACTTTAATATAATTTATTTTTACTATTATCTAAAAATGTTGTACGTTACTTTGATAACTCTTTTTATGACTTTTTTGATATACATATAACAAATTCAATAACTTTATCCTTATTTTCAATGTTATGCCCAGATGCAGCACAATTAAGACGTAATTATGGTATAACTGAGTTACAAAAGTTAACAGAATTAATGGAATATAATTATAAATAAACGTTATTATGTATAATGTACAGATTTTTAGGATTTTTTTATGTGACATTGAGTTAATTCGGGAATGGTTTAGATTCACAATTGGATCAGATAAGTGACAGGTGGTCCACCCTGATTTTTTTTTAATTTTTAGACAATGTTTTCACTTTTATTTTTTTATGATTTGTTTTTAAATAATACAAATCATCCCTAATTTTCACCCTTATACCACGTAAAACAATGTAAGTAACGAAAACTTTAAAATAATAGTTCAGATGTTTGCACAGGTATAAGATGAACAACTAGATACGAGATAGAGGCTGTTAAAAGCGATAAAAATGTAAAACATTTTAAAATAATCAAATAAATAAAAATAAAAAATAAAAATTTAAATAAACTTTTTTTTCATTCATATATAGGTAGAGAACATCTACATGCACCTACCTTTACATTTACAATTTAATATTCTCTCATTTCTTTTTCTGTGATTGTTAGTCCCATCGCTAATAAAAAACAGGCTTTCCACGTGTAGAAAGACAGAAACGGTTAGTAACATTTTCTAGAACATTCGCGTAAACTATATAGGTCGTACTTGATGTATGCGGTTCAAGGCAAAGTGTGGATACAGGAATAACTCTATGAGTATGACGTTAGAAATAGAAACCGTCTTACTGTTCGTTTGTTTATCCTACGCGCAGCGTCGCCCGTGCCTGCGTTAGTCATGCAAATAAAAATAGGCACCAAGTTTTTTTTATTTTTGATATAATGACTGGATAGGCTGTAAATATATCGTCGTCTATATTGGTCACTCGTTGTATTAAAAAAGTGTTGTAGGCACGAGTAAAACAGGGCTGAAAGCTTATACTGGCAGGTGAAAGTAAAAGTTGTGACGTACATTTGTGATCATGGCACATGTCCGATTTTTTAAATTATTTTATTGTTGTTCCTAAAGTTATAATTGTTTTTTTCAAAATTTATTGATTATTTTTTTATTGGATCGGTATCGTATGCAAAGGCTTCCATACGAACAGATGGCGACCAGTGTAGTTGGAATGTAACTTTATACACACTTACTTGAGTGACAACTGCTTAGATGGCATAGTTTGAATGTATATTTTTAGAAATAATTAATAAAGTAACTTTATTATTCATCATCATATTATAATCTATATAGATGTGTGTATATGTATATACATTATGTAAAAATGTTAGTGTCTAACTATTACGGATTAAAAGATAGGCGTAAAACACTAATCTCCTTGTTTCTTGTACGACCCCCTTTTTATTATAATTATTAGTATTGGTCGTAATATTGTCCATGCTTATACATATTCTGTAAAATATCTGGTGCCATAGATGCAGCGGCACGATAGATTGACGAGTGGAGAGACTTTACTGTCGTTCTTAGTAACACAACTGTTTATATGCAAATAACTGGCATTCCCTCGAAATATAAGAGTTGGAAAATGAAACACTTCATTTTAAGTTTAGTACTAGAATCTAGTACTTAAAATGAAGATGACTACATTATGTCCACGATTTCCTTCGCGTGGTACCTTACAGTTGTCTCCGTAGTGGTTTCCACTCTAATACATACATTTCTGATATAATCCCAATACTTTTATTATTTTATGCAATTTTATAATTGAATTATACATCTTACGATGATGCCTGTCATTCAAGTCAATCAAGTGCTTAATTATGTATGTAAATAGTGATTCAATTGTCAAAAAGTTTACAATATCAAATTGGTTTCTAAAATTACTTGATCTGTAGTTAATCCACAATCTTTTATTATGAATATAATTTATTAAGAATATGTCTTAAAATAATTTAACCTACATGTTTTTTTTATTATAAGTGGTGTTTCACCAAACACATTATTAAGTAAGATAGAGAGTATCGAGTGCCAAATGGCACGGTTCTGATATACTCGCCTAGCTTCTTCCACTTTCATAACTCTCCTCATACAAACACGCCGCAAAAAAAAAAAAATATTCAAAAAAATATATAAAAAATTATATATTATTAATTATAAATTATTCTCTTATACTTAATAATTTAAT
>DWNR01003632.1:0-11599 GCA_018250455.1 Polygonus leo | reverse complement strand
AACAAAAAAATAATCAACAAAATCCGTTCAGAATTGAAGGAGTAATCGAGTAACAAACAAACAAAAAAAAAAAAAAAACATACGGACGAATTGATAACCTCTTCTTTTTGAAGTCGGTTAAAAAAATGAACACTGTTCGTTAAATATTTATTTTAATGAGGATCGCAAAAGTTTTCATTTGATAACTGTTACTATGAAAAGTATTTGTGAGTAATTGGATAAAGTTCAATTACTATACCAACTTCTACAAAAAGTTTATCAATTTATGGATCAGATTTTAACATTACTGCTGGACATATATCTCAAATTAAACCCAGCGACCAAGATGTAGGCTATAATCTTCAATATATATCAGCAATCTTCAATTCAATCTTCAATCAGCAGTCTTCAAGGGTAGCAATGCATTGGCGATCGAACTTAGGTATGATTTAATTGTACTTGGGGATGGTTACTGATGTCCATGAGCGGCAGTAACCACTTATCATCAGGTGGAATAATAATATAAAAGAAACCTAGAACTTAGAAACTTCAGTTAAGTAGAAATGGTAACTTGACACACACACACACACATCTTCACGCCAAATCCCTATCGGGATAGGCAGAGAGTATCAAGTGCCAAGTGGCACGGTTCTGACATACTTGCCAAATTACTTGCCTATGGTAACTGGACGATTGAATAAGCAGACCTTTCCGTAAGTGAAGCTTGCTATTAAGAACATTAGTTTTCTGAACGTTCCAAACCGGCTTGGATTTGGTTCACTTTACGTCAACATGCGACGGGTAACTCGTACAAAGTGTCGAGTACGAAAACACTAACATCGAAATGTGTAAAGCGTGTACAGGTTTCTCAGTTTTGATTACTTTTCCGTAACTGACTTTAAATTGTATGGATGTTCCTAACGATGTGTTGCTTTTGAAAGTTAGATTGTCTCATAAAATTGTGCTAATTAGCAATATATACATAGGAATTCCACTTTAAAGGAACATCTTTGATGTAATAAGTTAGTCGGAGTATCTTTGTGAATAACAACATCACTACAAAAGCATATAATGCGCGGAGTTATTCAATTATTGCTTTGTCCTTTTAAGTATTTTTATTGTTTGTAAATAAATCCTCTGTTTCAAGATAAAGTTTTCAATTAATTTCAATTATGTCTCCATTGCATTCTATTGACAGTTATTCCTTTGATTAGTTAAACGCTTGTTTGAATATTATCGATATAATCGTTTCAAAAAGGGCGTGAAAGTGCTCTCTTCCAAAGCCGGCAATACATTGGTGGTCCCCCTAGTGTTGCAAATGTCCATAAGCGACGGTGACTACTGACCATCAGGTAGCCGTCTGCCTTATCGCTAGTTTTAGATATAAAAATTAAGGGTATTTATAAAATTTGCTTAGTAAAAGTTTATTATAATAAATATTTAAATTATTCTACATATTTCGGCGTTGGCCATTATTAGATATACATGTCGTTTTAAAATTGGAGACTATTTGGCTGTTTATTTCAAAATCGAAATTGGGTTGGTACTCTTACCACAGTCGAGTCAATTGTCTCAGTAACAACGTGTAGGTAACAACCTCGAGCCATCCCTTAAGTTTCATCAAAGCCTAGCCATTCAATCAAAAGCCTTTTCATATTCCAGTCGTTATTTGTTAGGCATAATGATACCAAGTTTCTGACGAGCAAGATTTCAATACTAGGGATATTCTAATAGAATAGTTCGATTTTATTGTATGAAGTTAAGGTATTCAATATTTACCAATTATCTTTTTATCAAGATTGATGACAATACCTTTAGCAGTTTTTTTTTAAATTTACCTAAGAATAATATAGTAACAAAATTATAATAAATGTATTTATTTTTTGGTTTTATTCATTTCCAATTTTTTTCTAAAACTGCCTACTATTTAGACATATTTACTATTTTTAAACACAGCACGTAAAATAATGCATGTCTTTGCGACTGAAAGATCACGGCATTGCAAAAATCACGGAATCGCAATAAACGATGGTGTACAGCGGCTACACAAATGTTTCTCAGTTTTATTGCAACGGCCGGCGCAATCAGCGTGTGCACGCATTGCCCCGCAATACAAACAGAGATACGAGGTTTGTAGCATTCGAAAATTGATCTCCTTGATATTGTGCTTTAACCACAATTTGAACAAATCCACACTCTGCGTTGTAGGTATTCTATGGAGAAGTTTAACGAGTTTTTAAAAGTTGTACTTTTAAACGGATAAATAAACCTTTTACACGTGTATATTATTTTTATTCTGTTGCAAATATTTTTAACAACACAGGTACAATAAATAATATCTTTGCAATATAGAGATTACGGAATCACAAAGGCCACGAAATCGCAATAAACGATGGCGCGCCGCGGCTACACAGTTTTACAGTTTTATTGTAATAGTTGGAGCAATCAGCCTGTGCACGCACTGCCATGCAATACAAACAAGAGATACGTGGTTTATAGCATTGGAAAACTAATCTGGATGCAATACAAAGAAGAGTTATGTGGTTAGTAGCATTCGGAATTTGATCTCCTTGACGGTATGATCTAACAATAGTATGAACAAATCTATAGTCGCTGTTTCAGTGCTTCTAAAGCGAGGTTTGTAGCGTTTCTGAGAGCTTGAAAGTTTTTTCAGTTGCAATTTTTATCAGATACATAAATAAAAATTTTAAAAATACATCCGTTTCCAGATCATGCCAAGTCGTAGAACTCATTTGGTTTGGCCGGGGAGGTGCCATCGCCACCCTCGTAATCCTCCGTGAAGCAATTTATTGTATTTCGGTTTGGAGAGGCATGGTTGCTGGCTATACTTATATAATTATAAGGCGAACATCTTAGTCCTCAAGAGTAGTAACGCAACTGTGATCAACGTTAAGTATAATTCAATCGTACTCGGGAGTAATCACTAATTTCTATGAGTGGCAGTGACCACTTACCATCAGGTGGACCGTATGCTCGTTTGCTACCTTAAAACAAAAAAAAACTTTCTTCTTGTGTCTGTCAAGTAAAGACAAAGTAACAGGTGCAATAAACAACATCTTTGCAATATAAATAATTATTACGGAATCACAGAAGCCTGAAATCACAATAAACGATAGTTTAGAGCGGCTACACAAATATTTTACATTTTTATTGCTTTGTCGGTGCAATCAGTCTGTGCACGCAGTGCCTCGCAACACAAACAAGAGATACGTGGTTTGTAGTATTCGGAAATTGATCTTCTTGATACACCATTAGCTCTAACAACAATCTGAACAACACCACATTCGTTTTACCTACTACTTTCTTGGCGAAGTTTGATGAGGTTTTGAGAGTTTCAGATTTTTTGTAAAATCATATTTAAATACTTAGATTCACAAACAGAAGATTAAATAAATTACACTATATGTTTTATTATTATTCATTTACAAATACTACTTCTCATGAATACTTCTTAACTATATATACTTCTAATAGGTATCAGGTATAATAATGAACATCTTTGAGACTTACAGAATACAGAATTACAGAAATAACGGAATAGCAATCAACGATCGAGGCAGAGCGGCTACATAAATATTTTACAGTTTTAATGCAACGGCGGGCGCAATCAGCGTGTGGCCGCACTGCCCCGTAACACACACAGAGTATGTGGTTTGTAGCATTCAAAAACTGATCGTGGTGATATGCCCTAACAATAATATGAACAAATCCGTACTCGCTGTTGTAGTGCTGCTGTGGTGAAGTTTGACGAGTTTTAGAAAGTTTGACAGAGTTTTTGAGAGTTGTAGTATACTTAGTTATAGCATTTAGAAAAAAATATATATCTGATTTTTTTATCTGTTTGCGAATACCTATTGAACTGTATAACAAGATAGGATAAGTAGCGCCATCTGTGCTCTGTCTGATGTACAAAAAACTTTTCTAAATAAATGTCAGTTGTTACCCGTCCACACTGCATTTCATTATAGGCTATGGGCCCAGCACGCTTCCACTGCGCAAGTCGCTAATGAAATTGTAAAAATCAAATACTTGTCGACTTCAGAGATGCCTGCAGATCTACTTACTAAGGGTTTATGTAAAATGAAGCATTATAAACTTTTAGGAATGTTTGGTTTATATGATAAGAATAATATGTAATGGATATATTGTTAAATGTGTGCATCTTTTATCTTGTTAAGTGGGGATATTGAACTGTATAACAAGATAGGATAAGTAGCGCCATCTGTGCTCTGTCTGATGTACAAAAAACTTTTCAAAATAAATGTCAGTTGTTACCCGTCCACACTGCGTTTCATTATAATACCTCCTAGACATTTAAATTATTTCGTAAAATTTAGGATATACAATAATATACATCATACGTTATATACGACTATGGAATTACAGTAGTCACGAAATCTCTATAAAGAATCGAGAGACAGACAGTCAGACAGCAGCAGCGTAGTAACACACATAAATGTTTTACAGTTTTATTGCAATGGCCGGTGCAATCAGCTTGTGGACGCACTGCCTCGCAATACAAACAAGAGATACGTGGTTTGTAGCATTCGAAAATTGATCATCTTGATACACCATCAGCTCAAACAACAATCCGAACAAATCCAAACTGTTTTAGTGTAAAGGTTTGGACCAACCATGGATGCTGGTTCAAACCTTTGCGGTTTGATATTGGCACTGTAAATTCAAACATACAATTTGTATACCTATTAGAATGTTCGGGGCGGAACCTATGCTCGTACGAGCAAATGGAAAACATTAAAAATAAAATATAACAGCCCATGAGGGTTGTACATTCCGAATCGAAAGGGTTTAGGAAATCATTAGCTTTTATTATTCCTGGATTTTTTTTGTATTGATTACCTTCGGTAACGAAACAAATGCTTGTTTGCGTGATTTAAAATTACAATTACCTTATAGTTATGACCACATAGACATCAAGATATTGTTGACAAGCAGAAACATATTTATTAGTACAATAGCCCTGAGCTAAGCACGGTCACCTGGTACGTGAACCAGGTTCATCATCACAGCCCATTATTATCCCACTGCTGGGCACGGGTCCTCTCACAATAAGATTTTGAATCGCATTTAGGCCATAGTCCGCGCTGGCCAAGTGCGAATTGATAGACTTCACAACCCTTGAGATTTGTTCACAATCTCTTGGTTTCATCACGATGTTTTCCTTCACCAATAAGCAAATGATAATTTAAGATTGAATATGCACATGATTTGTAAAATTAGAGGTGCGTGCTGGGATTCGAACTCGGACCCCTCGTGTGAAAGGTCGAATTCTCAAATACCGGGTTGGGTTACTACATAATACTTAATAGTTACTATTATCATTATAGTATCATCATATTTTGATGAAACATTACAATGATGGTTCACCAAAAAAATTACAACAGAAGTCCTATCTATAATTAATTTTAACGTAAATTTAGAACGTGATTTTTCAAGTTTAATGGAGCTAAGGTTTTAAGGATTTTAAAAAGCAGGCAAAGTATTGCTACGAAAATATATTGAGAGCCACTTAAAACCCTTGCAAAGATGAGATAACTATCAAATGCCTTATTAGATATGTATTAAGCTTTATCTATCATGTATCTTTGTACATAATTATTTAGTAAATAAATAAATGCTTATAAATTTTGCAAATAGCTTTATTAGTATAATAATTTCGGCTTAGAGTAGGTGTTACATGTTTCTTAAAATAATACCATGGAAATGTTTTTGTGCAACAAGTATGGGGAATACTATTAAATCTAACAATGTTACTAGTATACCATAGCAATCGAACATGCAATCTTACAGTAAGTGGTCGTTACAGTCGGAAGACATTTGTAATCAACCCCGAGTCTCATTGAATCGTACATAGATTGACAACAAATCCGTTGTTACTCCTTTAAAACTATAATGGACTAGTGTGTAAACATAGCCAGCAAACACGGCTTCAGAATCGATATACAAAAATAAACACCGGAAAACGTAAGCAGGAGTAACGGTAACGAAATCCGATATCAGGAATAGAATAAATCAACAAAGAACTAGCGTTCACCTTTCTTACGATGTAAAAACAATAAATATTTCTGGCGCCCGCCTCCAAAAGCTAACGGCAACACGTGTCGAGCACTGAAGGGCACCTGCGAAACTTGTCACTCCAAAGCACCTACAATATTTCCTGCCTACATTGTATAATAACATTTAGCGAGTCCTTCCCCTGGAGATCGTAAAATATAAAAGCAATAAATGTCAAGCACAAACAGCCAAGTTTCACAACATAAAAGTTTGTGAGCTACAGTCGAGACGGCCTCTGAGACCAAGTGGCCGTTCAGCATTTTTCTATAATATTGTTCGCCGACCGGTGGCGTATCGCACTGAATGCCTACACCTTTTCAGACCCGTAAGGTCCTTCATATTTTTATTATCGTTCCGCAATGAAAAAGTTATTTCCAGAGCTGGTGTCGTGAGACTTGAATAATTTTTACGGTAATGTTTCTAAATGTACGGAAATAAAATGCTGTACGTCTAAAATATTAATTAAACGCTATAAGTAAATGAATTTACTAAGTTACGATTTTATGTCTATTTACATTATTCTTTTGCAATTCAAAAAATGAAACGAGTATCTAAGTAAATAATATAGTATATGCATAATTATGAAATATGTATAAGACATGAAAACTGACAGTTACATATAAATACAAGTTATAAATATAATATAATTAATAATAATTGTAAATACAGGACATTCCCTCCGAAGTACAAAGTGAGTTAAAAAGGACTTCATTGTCATAAACACATATGTATATCATTCATGACATCATTATACACCATAATAGTTATGAAGCTGCGAACTACAATAAGTAAATCTTACATAAACAAATAAACAACAAACACGAAACTGAGTAAATAAATTCTGTTGAGTGCAATCAATAATATACGAGCAATTAATACAGAAGGAGTGACAGGTGTCCGTTTAAGCGTAATAATGTAGGATTTGTGCAGTTCAGATACATTACAAGCATCGGAGCAAATACAGAATGCAATTAGTGTGGATTTGTGACGTGCGGCGTACACAAACCAAATTGCTCTTGAAATGCGTGATGCCAAGATAATCCTTACTTAGCGCCGTACGTACGCAGTATTCGTCAACACTTGACGACATATTGTGTGATGTGCCGTAGGTGTTGATTTATTTACTGTCGCCTACGTTCATGTGGGATTCGGGTGGCATTGCGAATATTACGAAGAATGATTTTCAGATAATTTGTATGAGAGTTTAAGAGATGTGAAAGGATCCATATCTTCTTTGGCGTATAAAACATTCTAACAGCTTATTAGTGTAAGGAAATAAATACTTGCTAAAAGCAAAGGAAAGTGACTGTCCTATTGAACATGAAATACCTCCTATAATAATCAATGATTGTAAATAAATGCATGTAGACAAAATAGTAGCCTACGATATAAAAAAAAAATCATTTAGTTTCCTTTTCCGTCTAAATAATTGTATTTTTACATTCGGGTTGTGGATACGTACCCAATTATCCCTATTGTAATACTCTGGTAAACATTATTTAAGCTCTTTTAGTTTTCGTTCTTACTTTTCCTTCGATGAAACAAATTTTAGGCTATATCCTTAAAACCAGTCAAACTTGGCACGCAAAAGTATAAAAATATATTTACTATTTTTCGATTACAATTTTTACGCCAATTATTCTACTCTAAGATCTGATGTAACGTCTTTCGTACTACCTATTCCTTGATGATGCTACCAATTCTCTAAGTACATTCCGTCATTTGTCTGAAGATCCTCGAAAAAACAGCAGAAATATGCAGATTATAATTTATAATACAATGCCAAACTAGATCAATGCCTAGCTATCGGGCCCGAACTCTCGGAAACCAATGCTCCAACTGACATACGAATTTGAAGCGCATTCAAAAGTGATTCCAAGTTTCTCGCAATGAAAGCCGAAACACTTAATTGAGCGAGGAAGCTGCCTCCGTCACGGGCCGAGCACACTCGAATTATTCGAAGCGGAAAGTTCCTCGGTAGAAGAGGTGAAGAAGTTCATTATACATTCAGATTTCCATTATTTGTGTGCCACTGAGTGGATTCCTCGACTAGGAAAAGTTACAGTTTAAGATTGATTTCAGCGGCAATCTCCGTACTTTAATAGTTTTCCCGAAGTTTCTGTTTGAATAAAATATTTAAGTGAAAAGATGAGTACGGACGAAGGGTCCTCTCATGGTTGTTTTTAACGAACTTTGTAAAGTTTGCGATCGTAACATAAGAAATGTAGATTTCGATAGACTTTATAGCAAGATCGATCTTTGAGTAAACTTTGTAATTGCAAACTTTTATGGTATAATTTTATATTCACTAGCTTTGCCATACTTTTGCAATGAAGTCGTTTTTAAAACATCGAATTTAACTATCGCTTTAATTGTTTTCGTAGTGATTATTAAGGATTTAAGACTTCCAATGACACTAGAAATACCAACTAGAACTATTGCTATTTAATAACTGCTATAAACACGTAAATATAATATGATAATAATATTTACCATAGTATTTAAAGCTTCGCTATCATAAATATCACTGTTGACACGTAAGACTTGTGATTGTGAAAATTTAGGGTCACTCGGAGTAGATTGGGGAAGAGAAATGTGCGTGACAAGAAGACGTTATCGCACGATAACAATAAACGAATGGCTTTTTATCGTTCTATCGGTGTATGTTATTGGTTGTCTATATCTATACTTCTATACTAATAATATATAGCTGAAGAGTTTACTTGTTTGAACGCGATTATATATAATAATAGCGAAAAATTTTGCGAAAACAGGGAAAATTTGACCCGCTTTCTCTTAAATGACGCAAACGAAGTTACGCGGCATAGATAGTTTTGTATAATAAAATGCTTGAACAACTGAATAGGTACTAATTTTTTCCATATATATAAATTCTGTTGATTAAGATGACATTGTTTCAACTAAAACCTTTCATTTTCTTATTTTTTATTTATTATTATCATTAAAATACATATATATCACATTTAATGGTTTTTATTTTTTACATATAGACAGTTTATATGTATGTTAATATAATTTAAAATTGATAATATATATTATTTATATGTTATAATATTGTTTTGTCCTGTTTGGTAACCAAGTAATTTACCTCGCTCGTTCTTACAGATTGTAGATGGAAGGTTCCGATAACGAATGTTAAAAATATTCATTTTTTGTGAGTACAAAAGCACCATCAAGTTGTACTTAACGTCCATTTGTAACTGTATATATTCTGATGATGATTCTGACACAAATATTATTCTGGACACTGCAGATATTTCTTTTAGACGATCATATTTATTAACATTCATACTGCGTGAAGTTCTTGTCAAACGTATTACTCGATATGGAGAGTGCACAATCATTCCGCTACGACGAGAGAAGTCGTAAAGAGACTAGTTGGAACTTTACAGCCCCAGTACGACAAAACGTACGCGATTTAAAAACTTGTCACCGTGTCAACGAATTACTTTTTTACACCTCTAGAAATGAAAAGTGAATTGCTGGTAGGACTTTTGTTATTGTTACTATGTGTAAACGTTTACAGCTTTCCTGTCCCGTAGAAATTCCATTTTGGTTTTCATCGTACAACAAATGCAAACGGGCATGCAGTTCACTTAACGGTAAGTAGTCACTGCCGCCCATGGACATTAGTAATCATTCTCAAGAACGAATGAATCATAGTACCTGAGATTGAAGACTAGTGCATTACTCGTGTTCGCCTTGCTGGCACTCACCTATTCAAATTAATACACAAGAATTACAGAGGACTAAGAGTGACGTTGGTTGTACCTTCCGGGTAGAAAATGAGTTCTACCACCGTGTACGGTGTACCTAACAATACCATAACAAATATTTGAAAACGGATAATATTTATTTAGTTTAAGTATTAATGTTACGCGTAGTAAAATATTTAGAATCAGCAGGATGGCTACAATATGACACACTTTAGTTCATTTGCCGAAATAAATAAATCCATCCAATTCGTTATTCACCTTCAAATTTAAATAGCTGTGACAATGCCAATAAAACTCTGAATGGATGCATTTATTTCGTCAAACATTTTATAAAGGTTTCCGTTTGTCATTTCATACTCTGTATCAGATCCAATATCAAAAAACATTTTGTAAATAATCCAGCCTGAAAAGTATTTTTTACAGTATTAAGGTAGCAACCGAGCATGCAGTCCACCTGATGGTAAATGGTCACTGCCGCCCATGGACATCAGTAATCATCCCCAAGCACAATAAAACCATACCCAACCACGCCTCTCCAAACCAAAACACAAGAATTGCTTCACGGTGGATTATAAGAGTGGCGGTGGGACCTCCCCGGTCGAACTAAACTAGTTTTCTCACCTGGCAAAATTATTATGTAGTATTGAGAATGAAATTGTGGAGAGAACTTGGTCTGTTTGGTCTCAGTACAATAAGAGGTGGTTTTTATTTTGTTGATAAAAATTTGCCCTTATGTCACATAAGTGTTTGGTGTTTTTCTAAGTTCAATGAATAGAAAATAAATTATGGTCTGTAAAGAAAAAAAAAATTCCTTTAATCATGCCAATATAAAATTACTGCCCCCATTTCAGAGCATTTATTGTGTTACTTGTTTTTTTAAATTTAAAACCTATACGCATACCTAATATAAGTTTATAATATTGTATCCTACATAAACCTATCCCTAGAGATCTTGCACTTATAGTTCAACTAACTGACCTTTACTATGTCAGTTGTTCTGTCATAAAAAAGATATAAAAATTGGGGATTGATAGTTGAATGGTGAAAATTTTGGATTGTATGTATTTTTCAATGCTGGATCACAACAAAAGCAAAAATAAATCCAAAAAAAAATTGGTTTGGACCACCCTGAACATTTAAGGGTATAAAAAATAGATGTTGACCGATTCTCAGACCTAAACGGCATGAACACAAAATTTCATACCGACACGAGAATTTTAAATATTAGATGTAGCACCACGTTTAATACCCGCATAATAAATTACAGCATGTTGCATATTATTGTGCAATATTTGAACATATACCGAAATAAATGACAGAAACAGCGTATTGCATGGAATATTGGGAGTTTATACCACATTTGGAATAATTTACAGCATCAGGTATTTTTTTTAGTGGGGGTCCGAGCCGATATAACCGAAATAACCAGTTACCCGTTCTCGAATACGTTGTCACAAATTGGAACTGAAATGTGACAACCTTGTAACGAATAAACGTGACGTCACTCCTTGATGCGTACTATTACATACAAGAAAAATCAATACCTAATGTAAAATTATTGCCGACTCAGCAGTTATAGCACACATCAATAAATGGGTTTATATGTTTTTTACCTAATCGGCAATAATTGGGTATATAAACCCCAGATTTTGGTCATTTCATTGCTTGTCTCCTAAAAGCTACCAAATCACTACAAATCGCTACCCAGCAACGGTTCTCTTACCTTGGTAATTGCCGGCTGGCGGAGTTTAGCAAGTTGTACAAGGGTCTACCGAGATCCCTAAACG